>CAIIXF020000136.1:0-61183 GCA_903813345.2 Owenia fusiformis | reverse complement strand
ACGAAATAAATTTTTCTCTCTAAAATTGAAATTAATGGTCTAAAATGATGTTATAGTTCAAGTTGAACAGAGTGGTGATGTCTCGTGTCATCTCGGGATGACACGTCTCCGGCCAAGACACACTTAACATGAGACCCTCCTCGGACGAGCGCTACGAAATAAATTTTTCTCTCTAAAATTGAAATTAATGGTCTAAAATGATGTTATAGTTCAAGTTGAACAGAGTGGTGATGTCTCGTGTCATCTCGGGATGACACGTCTCCGGCCGAGACACACTTAACATGAGACCCTCCTCTCAATTTTAGAGAGAAAAATTTATTTCGTAGCGCTCGTCCGAGGAGGCTCTCATGTTAAGTGTGTCTCGGCCGGAGACGTGTCATCCCGAGATGACACGAGACATCACCACTCTGTTCAACTTGAACTATAACATCATTTTAGACCATTAATTTCAATTTTAGAGAGAAAAATTTATTTCGTAGCGCTCGTCCGAGGAGGGTCTCATGTTAAGTGTGTCTCGGCCGGAGACGTGTCATCCCGAGATGACACGAGACATCACCACTCTGTTCAACTTGAACTATAACATCATTTTAGACCATTAATTTCAATTTTAGAGAGAAAAATTTATTTCGTAGCGCTCGTCCGAGGAGGGTCTCATGTTAAGTGTGTCTCGGCCGGAGACGTGTCATCCCGAGATGACACGAGACATCACCACTCTGTTCAACTTGAACTATAACATCATTTTAGACCATCAATTTCAATTTTAGAGAGAAAAATTTATTTCGTAGCGCTCGTCCGAGGAGGCTCTCATGTTAAGTGTGTCTCGGCCGGAGACGTGTCATCCCGAGATGACACGAGACATCACCACTCTGTTCAACTTGAACTATAACATCATTTTAGACCATTAATTTCAATTTTAGAGAGAAAAATTTATTTCGTAGCGCTCGTCCGAGGAGGCTCTCATGTTAAGTGTGTCTCGGCCGGAGACGTGTCATCCCGAGATGACACGAGACATCACCACTCTGTTCAACTTGAACTATAACATCATTTTAGACCATTAATTTCAATTTTAGAGAGAAAAATTTATTTCGTAGCGCTCGTCCGAGGAGGGTCATTCTCTCAAGGTCTCTCCTCGGACGAGCGCTACGAAATAAATTTTTCTCTCTAAAATTGAAATTAATGGTCTAAAATGATGTTATAGTTCAAGTTGAACAGAGTGGTGATGTCTCGTGTCATCTCGGGATGACACGTCTCCGGCCGAGACACACTTAACATGAGACCCTCCTCGGACGAGCGCTACGAAATAAATTTTTCTCTCTAAAATTGAAATTAATGGTCTAAAATGATGTTATAGTTCAAGTTGAACAGAGTGGTGATGTCTCGTGTCATCTCAGGATGACACGTCTCCGGCCGAGACACACTTAACATGAGACTCTCCTCGGACGAGCGCTGCGAAATAAATTTTTCTCTCTAAAATTCAAACTAATGGTCTAAAATGATGTTATAGTTCAAGTTGAACAGAGTGGTGATGTCTCGTGTCATCTCGGGATGACACGTCTCCGGCCGAGACACGCTTAACATGAGACCCTCCTTGGACGAGCGCTACGAAATAAATTTTTCTCTCTAAAATTGAAATTAATGGTCTAAAATGATGTTAAAGTTCAAGTTGAACAGAGTGGTGATGTCTCGTGTCATCTCGGGATGACACGTCTCCGGCCGAGACACACTTAACATGAGACCCTCCTCCGACGAGCGCTACGAAATAAATTTTTCTCTCTAAAATTGAAATTAATGGTCTAAAATGATGTTATAGTTCAAGTTGAACAGAGTGGTGATGTCTCGTGTCATCTCGGGATGACACGTCTCCGGCCGAGACACACTTAACATGAGACCCTCCTCGGACGAGCGCTACGAAATAAATTTTTCTCTCTAAAATAGAAATTAATGGTCTAAAATGATGTTATAGTTCAAGTTGAACAGAGTGGTGATGTCTCGTGTCATCTCGGGATGACACATCTCCGGCCGAGACACACTAAACATGAGACCCTCCTCGGACGAGCGCTACGAAATAAATTTTTCTCTCTAAAATTGAAATTAATGGTCTAAAATGATGTTATAGTTCAAGTTGAACAGAGTGGTGATGTCTCGTGTCATCTCGGGATGACACGTCTCCGGCCGAGACACACTTAACATGAGACCCTCCTCGGACGAGCGCTACGAAATAAATTTTTCTCTCTAAAATTGAAATTAATGGTCTAAAATGATGTTATAGTTCAAGTTGAACAGAGTGGTGATGTCTCGTGTCATCTCAGGATGACACGTCTCCGGCCGAGACACACTTAACATGAGACCCTCCTCGGACGAGCGCTACGAAATAAATTTTTCTCTCTAAAATTGAAATTGATGGTCTAAAATGATGTTATAGTTCAAGTTGAACAGAGTGGTGATGTCTCGTGTCATCTCGGGATGACACGTCTCCGGCCGAGACACACTTAACATGAGACCCTCCTCGGACGAGCGCTACGAAATAAATTTTTCTCTCTAAAACTGAAATTAATGGTCTAAAATGATGTTATAGTTCAAGTTGAACAGAGTGGTGATGTCTCGTGTCATCTCGGGATGACACGTCTCCGGCCGAGACACACTTAACATGAGACCCTCCTCGGACGAGCGCTACGAAATAAATTTTTCTCTCTAAAATTGAAATTAATGGTCTAAAATGATGTTATAGTTCAAGTTGAACAGAGTGGTGATGTCTCTTGTCATCTCGGGATGACACGTCTCCGGCCGAGACACACTTAACATGAGACCCTCCTCGGACGGGCGCTACGAAATAAATTTTTCTCTCTAAAATTGAAATTAATGGTCTAAAATGATGTTATAGTTCAAGTTGAACAGAGTGGTGATGTCTCGTGTCATCTCGGGATGACACGTCTCCGGCCGAGACACACTTAACATGAGACCCTCCTCGGACGAGCGCTACGAAATAAATTTTTCTCTCTAAAATTGAAATTAATGGTCTAAAATGATGTTATAGTTCAAGTTGAACAGAGTGGTGATGTCTCGTGTCATTTCGGGATGACACGTCTCCGGCCGAGACACACTTAACATGAGATCCTCCTCGGACGAGCGCTACGAAATAAATTTTTCTCTCTAAAATTGAAATTAATGGTCTAAAATGATGTTATAGTTCAAGTTGAACAGAGTGGTGATGTCTCGTGTCATCTCGGGATGACACGTCTCCGGCCGAGACACACTTAACATGAGACCCTCCTCGGACGAGCGCTACGAAATAAATTTTTCTCTCTAAAATTGAAATTAATGGTCTAAAATGATGTTATAGTTCAAGTTGAACAGAGTGGTGATGTCTCGTGTCATCTCGGGATGACACGTCTCCGGCCGAGACACACTTAACATGAGACCCTCCTCGGACGAGCGCTACGAAATAAATTTTTCTCTCTAAAATTGAAATTAATGGTCTAAAATGATGTTATAGTTCAAGTTGAACAGAGTGGTGATGTCTCGTGTCATCTCGGGATGACACGTCTCCGGCCGAGACACACTTAACATGAGACCCTCCTCGGACGAGCGCTACGAAATAAATTTTTCTCTCTAAAATTGAAATTAATGGTCTAAAATGATGTTATAGTTCAAGTTGAACAGAGTGGTGATGTCTCGTGTCATCTCGGGATGACACGTCTCCGGCCGAGACACACTTAACATGAGACCCTCCTCGGACGAGCGCTACGAAATAAATTTTTCTCTCTAAAAGTGAAATTAATGGTCTAAAATGATGTTATAGTTCAAGTTGAACAGAGTGGTGATGTCTCGTGTCATCTCGGGATGACACGTCTCCGGCTGAGACACACTTAACATGAGACCCTCCTCGGACGAGCGCTAGGAAATAAATTTTTCTCTCTAAAATTGAAATTAATGGTCTAAAATGATGTTATAGTTCAAGTTGAACAGAGTGGTGATGTCTCGTGTCATCTCGGGATGACACGTCTCCGGCCGAGACACACTTAACATGAGACCCTCCTCGGACGAGCGCTACGAAATAAATTTTTCTCTCTAAAATTGAAATTAATGGTCTAAAATGATGTTATAGTTCAAGTTGAACAGAGTGGTGATGTCTCGTGTCATCTCGGGATGACACGTCTCCGGCCGAGACACACTTAACATGAGACCCTCCTCGGACGAGCGCTACGAAATAAATTTTTCTCTCTAAAATTGAAATTAATGGTCTAAAATGATGTTATAGTTCAAGTTGAACAGAGTGGTGATGTCTCGTGTCATCTCGGGATGACACGTCTCCGGCCGAGACACACTTAACATGAGACCCTCCTCGGACGAGCGCTACGAAATAAATTTTTCTCTCTAAAATTGAAATTAATGGTCTAAAATGATGTTATAGTTTAAGTTGAACAGAGTGGTGATGTCTCTTGTCATCTCGGGATGACACGTCTCCGGCCGAGACACACTTAACATGAGACCCTCCACGGACGGGCGCTACGAAATAAATTTTTCTCTCTAAAATTGAAATTAATGGTCTAAAATGATGTTATAGTTCAAGTTGAACAGAGTGGTGATGTCTCGTGTCATCTCGGGATGACACGTCTCCGGCCGAGACACACTTAACATGAGACCCTCCTCGGACGAGCGCTACGAAATAAATTTTTCTCTCTAAAATTGAAATTAATGGTCTAAAATGATGTTATAGTTCAAGTTGAACAGAGTGGTGATGTCTCGTGTCATCTCGGGATGACACGTCTCCGGCCGAGACACACTTAACATGAGATCCTCCTCGGACGAGCGCTACGAAATAAATTTTTCTCTCTAAAATTGAAATTAATGGTCTAAAATGATGTTATAGTTCAAGTTGAACAGAGTGGTGATGTCTCGTGTCATCTCGGGATGACACGTCTCCGGCCGAGACACACTTAACATGAGACCCTCCTCGGACGAGCGCTACGAAATAAATTTTTCTCTCTAAAATTGAAATTAATGGTCTAAAATGATGTTATAGTTCAAGTTGAACAGAGTGGTGATGTCTCGTGTCATCTCGGGATGACACGTCTCCGGCCGAGACACACTTAATATGAGACCCTCCTCGGACGAGCGCTACGAAATAAATTTTTCTCTCTAAAATTGAAATTAATGGTCTAAAATGATGTTATAGTTCAAGTTGAACAGAGTGGTGATGTCTCGTGTCATCTCGGGATGACACGTCTCCGGCCGAGACACACTTAACATGAGACCCTCCTCGGACGAGCGCTACGAAATAAATTTTTCTCTCTAAAATTGAAATTAATGGTCTAAAATGATGTTATAGTTCAAGTTGAACAGAGTGGTGATGTCTCGTGTCATCTCGGGATGACACGTCTCCGGCCGAGACACACTTAACATGAGACCCTCCTCGGACGAGCGCTACGAAATAAATTTTTCTCTCTAAAATTGAAATTAATGGTCTAAAATGATGTTATAGTTCAAGTTGAACAGAGTGGTGATGTCTCGTGTCATCTCGGGATGACACGTCTCCGGCTGAGACACACTTAACATGAGACCCTCCTCGGACGAGCGCTACGAAATAAATTTTTCTCTCTAAAATTGAAATTAATGGTCTAAAATGATGTTATAGTTCAAGTTGAACAGAGTGGTGATGTCTCGTGTCATCTCGGGATGACACGTCTCCGGCCGAGACACACTTAACATGAGACCCTCCTCGGACGAGCGCTACGAAATAAATTTTTCTCTCTAAAATTGAAATTAATGGTCTAAAATGATGTTATAGTTCAAGTTGAACAGAGTGGTGATGTCTCGTGTCATCTCGGGATGACACGTCTCCGGCCGAGACACACTTAACATGAGACCCTCCTCGGACGAGCGCTACGAAATAAATTTTTCTCTCTAAAATTGAAATTAATGGTCTAAAATGATGTTATAGTTCAAGTTGAACAGAGTGGTGATGTCTCGTGTCATCTCGGGATGACACGTCTCCGGCCGAGACACACTTAACATGAGACCCTCCTCGGACGAGCGCTACGAAATAAATTTTTCTCTCTAAAATTGAAATTAATGGTCTAAAATGATGTTATAGTTCAAGTTGAACAGAGTGGTGATGTCTCGTGTCATCTCGGGATGACACGTCTCCGGCCGAGACACACTTAACATGAGACCCTCCTCGGACGAGCGCTACGAAATAAATTTTTCTCTCTAAAATTGAAATTAATGGTCTAAAATGATGTTATAGTTCAAGTTGAACAGAGTGGTGATGTCTCGTGTCATCTCGGGATGACACGTCTCCGGCCGAGACACACTTAACATGAGACCCTCCTCGGACGAGCGCTACGAAATAAATTTTTCTCTCTAAAATTGAAATTAATGGTCTAAAATGATGTTATAGTTCAAGTTGAACAGAGTGGTGATGTCTCGTGTCATCTCGGGATGACACGTCTCCGGCCGAGACACACTTAACATGAGACCCTCCTCGGACGAGCGCTACGAAATAAATTTTTCTCTCTAAAATTGAAATTAATGGTCTAAAATGATGTTATAGTTCAAGTTGAACAGAGTGGTGATGTCTCGTGTCATCTCGGGATGACACGTCTCCGGCCGAGACACACTTAACATGAGACCCTCCTCGGACGAGCGCTACGAAATAAATTTTTCTCTCTAAAATTGAAATTAATGGTCTAAAATGATGTTATAGTTCAAGTTGAACAGAGTGGTGATGTCTCGTGTCATCTCGGGATGACACGTCTCCGGCCGAGACACACTTAACATGAGACCCTCCTCGGACGAGCGCTACGAAATAAATTTTTCTCTCTAAAATTGAAATTAATGGTCTAAAATGATGTTATAGTTCAAGTTGAACAGAGTGGTGATGTCTCGTGTCATCTCGGGATGACACGTCTCCGGCCGAGACACACTTAACATGAGACCCTCCTCGGACGAGCGCTACGAAATAAATTTTTCTCTCTAAAATTGAAATTAATGGTCTAAAATGATGTTATAGTTCAAGTTGAACAGAGTGGTGATGTCTCGTGTCATCTCGGGATGACACGTCTCCGGCCGAGACACACTTAACATGAGACCCTCCTCGGACGAGCGCTACGAAATAAATTTTTCTCTCTAAAATTGAAATTAATTGTCTAAAATGATGTTATAGTTCAAATTGAACAGAGTGGTGATGTCTCGTGTCATCTCGGGATGACACGTCTCCGGCCGAGACACACTTAACATGAGACCCTCCTCGGACGAGCGCTACGAAATAAATTTTTCTCTCTAAAATTGAAATTAATGGTCTAAAATGATGTTATAGTTCAAGTTGAACAGAGTGGTGATGTCTCGTGTCATCTCGGGATGACACGTCTCCGGCCGAGACACACTTAACATGAGACCTTCCTCGGACGAGCGCTACGAAATAAATTTTTCTCTCTAAAATTGAAATTAATGGTCTAAAATGATGTTATAGTTCAAGTTGAACAGAGTGGTGATGTCTCGTGTCATCTCGGGATGACACGTCTCCGGCCGAGACACACTTAACATGAGACCCTCCTCGGACGAGCGCTACGAAATAAATTTTTCTCTCTAAAATTGAAATTAATGGTCTAAAATGATGTTATAGTTCAAGTTGAACAGAGTGGTGATGTCTCGTGTCATCTCGGGATGACACGTCTCCGGCCGAGACACACTTAACATGAGACCCTCCTCGGACGAGCGCTACGAAATAAATTTTTCTCTCTAAAATTGAAATTAATGGTCTAAAATGATGTTATAGTTCAAGTTGAACAGAGTGGTGATGTCTCGTGTCATCTCGGGATGACACGTCTCCGGCCGAGACACACTTAACATGAGAGCCTCCTCGGACGAGCGCTACGAAATAAATTTTTCTCTCTAAAATTGAAATTAATGGTCTAAAATGATGTTATAGTTCAAGTTGAACAGAGTGGTGATGTCTCGTGTCATCTCGGGATGACACGTCTCCGGCCGAGACACACTTAACATGAGACCCTCCTCGGACGAGCGCTACAAAATAAATTTTTCTCTCTAAAATTGAAATTAATGGTCTAAAATGATGTTATAGTTCAAGTTGAACAGAGTGGTGATGTCTCGTGTCATCTCGGGATGACACGTCTCCGGCCGAGACACACTTAACATGAGACCCTCCTCGGACGAGCGCTACGAAATAAATTTTTCTCTCTAAAATTGAAATTAATGGTCTAAAATGATGTTATAGTTCAAGTTGAACAGAGTGGTGATGTCTCGTGTCATCTCGGGATGACACGTCTCCGGCCGAGACACACTTTCTCTCTAAAATTGAAATAAATGGTCTAAAATGATGTTATAGTTCAAGTTGAACAGATAGAGTGGTGATGTCTCGTGTCATCTCGGGATGACACGTCTCTGGCCGAGACACACTTAACATGAGACCCTCCTCGGACGAGCGCTACGAAATAAATTTTTCTCTCTAAAATTGAAATTAATGGTCTAAAATGATGTTATAGTTCAAGTTGAACAGAGTGGTGATGTCTCGTGTCATCTCGGGATGACACGTCTCCGGCCGAGACACACTTAACATGAGACCCTCCTCGGACGAGCGCTACGAAATAAATTTTTCTCTCTAAAATTGAAATTAATGGTCTAAAATGATGTTATAGTTCAAGTTGAACAGAGTGGTGATGTCTCGTGTCATCTCGGGATGACACGTCTCCGGCCGAGACACACTTAACATGAGACCCTCCTCGGACGAGCGCTACGAAATAAATTTTTCTCTCTAAAATTGAAATTAATGGTCTAAAATGATGTTATAGTTCAAGTTGAACAGAGTGGTGATGTCTCATGTCATCTCGGGATGACATGTCTCCGGCCGAGACACACTTAACATGAGACCCTCCTCGGACGAGCGCTACGAAATAAATTTTTCTCTCTAAAATTGAAATTAATGGTCTAAAATGATGTTATAGTTCAAGTTGAACAGAGTGGTGATGTCTCGTGTCATCTCGGGATGACACGTCTCCGGCCGAGACACACTTAACATGAGACCCTCCTCGGACGAGCGCTACGAAATAAATTTTTCTCTCTAAAATTGAAATAAATGGTCTAAAATGATGTTATAGTTCAAGTTGAACAGATAGAGTGGTGATGTCTCGTGTCATCTCGGAATGACACGTCTCCGGCCGAGACACACTTAACATGAGACCCTCCTCGGACGAGCGCTACGAAATAAATTTTTCTCTCTAAAATTGAAATTAATGGTCTAAAATGATGTTATAGTTCAAGTTGAACAGAGTGGTGATGTCTCGTGTCATCTCGGGATGACACGTCTCCGGCCGAGACACACTTAACATGAGACCCTCCTCGGACGAGCGCTACGAAATAAATTTTTCTCTCTAAAATTGAAATTAATGGTCTCAAATGATGTTATAGTTCAAGTTGAACAGAGTGGTGATGTCTCGTGTCATCTCGGGATGACACGTCTCCGGCCGAGACACACTTAACATGAGACCCTCCTCGGACGAGCGCTACGAAATAAATTTTTCTCTCTAAAATTGAAATTAATGGTCTAAAATGATGTTATAGTTCAAGTTGAACAGACTGGTGATGTCTCGTGTCATCTCGGGATGACACGTCTCCGGCCGAGACACACTTAACATGAGACCCTCCTCGGACGAGCGCTACGAAATAAATTTTTCTCTCTAAAATTGAAATTAATGGTCTAAAATGATGTTATAGTTCAAGTTGAACAGAGTGGTGATGTCTTGTGTCATCTCAGGATGACACCTCTCCGGCCGAGACACACTTAACATGAGACCCTCCTCGGACGAGCGCTACGAAATAAATTTTTCTCTCTAAAATTGAAATTAATGGTCTAAAATGATGTTATAGTTCAAGTTGAACAGAGTGGTGATGTCTCGTGTCATCTCGGGATGACACGTCTCCGGCCGAGACACACTTAACATGAGACCCTCCTCGGACGAGCGCTACGAAATAAATTTTTCTCTCTAAAATTGAAATTAATGGTCTAAAATGATGTTATAGTTCAAGTTGAACAGAGTGGTGATGTCTCGTGTCATCTCGGGATGACACGTCTCCGGCCGAGACACACTTAACATGAGACCCTCCTCGGACGAGCGCTACGAAATAAATTTTTCTCTCTAAAATTGAAATTAATGGTCTAAAATGATGTTATAGTTCAAGTTGAACAGAGTGGTGATGTCTCGTGTCATCTCGGGATGACACGTCTCCGGCCGAGACACACTTAACATGAGACCCTCCTCGGACGAGCGCTACGAAATAAATTTTTCTCTCTAAAATTGAAATTAATTGTCTAAAATGATGTTATAGTTCAAATTGAACAGAGTGGTGATGTCTCGTGTCATCTCGGGATGACACGTCTCCGGCCGAGACACACTTAACATGAGACCCTCCTCGGACGAGCGCTACGAAATAAATTTTTCTCTCTAAAATTGAAATTAATGGTCTAAAATGATGTTATAGTTCAAGTTGAACAGAGTGGTGATGTCTCGTGTCATCTCGGGATGACACGTCTCCGGCCGAGACACACTTAACATGAGACCTTCCTCGGACGAGCGCTACGAAATAAATTTTTCTCTCTAAAATTGAAATTAATGGTCTAAAATGATGTTATAGTTCAAGTTGAACAGAGTGGTGATGTCTCGTGTCATCTCGGGATGACACGTCTCCGGCCGAGACACACTTAACATGAGACCCTCCTCGGACGAGCGCTACGAAATAAATTTTTCTCTCTAAAATTGAAATTAATGGTCTAAAATGATGTTATAGTTCAAGTTGAACAGAGTGGTGATGTCTCGTGTCATCTCGGGATGACACGTCTCCGGCCGAGACACACTTAACATGAGACCCTCCTCGGACGAGCGCTACGAAATAAATTTTTCTCTCTAAAATTGAAATTAATGGTCTAAAATGATGTTATAGTTCAAGTTGAACAGAGTGGTGATGTCTCGTGTCATCTCGGGATGACACGTCTCCGGCCGAGACACACTTAACATGAGACCCTCCTCGGACGAGCGCTACGAAATAAATTTTTCTCTCTAAAATTGAAATTAATGGTCTAAAATGATGTTATAGTTCAAGTTGAACAGAGTGGTGATGTCTCGTGTCATCTCGGGATGACACGTCTCCGGCCGAGACACACTTAACATGAGACCCTCCTCGGACGAGCGCTACAAAATAAATTTTTCTCCGGCCGAGACACACTTAACATGAGACCCTCCTCGGACGAGCGCTACGAAATAAATTTTTCTCTCTAAAATTGAAATTAATGGTCTAAAATGATGTTATAGTTCAAGTTGAACAGAGTGGTGATGTCTCGTGTCATCTCGGGATGACACGTCTCCGGCCGAGACACACTTAACATGAGACCCTCCTCGGACGAGCGCTACGAAATAAATTTTTCTCTCTAAAATTGAAATTAATGGTCTAAAATGATGTTATAGTTCAAGTTGAACAGAGTGGTGATGTCTCGTGTCATCTCGGGATGACACGTCTCCGGCCGAGACACACTTTCTCTCTAAAATTGAAATAAATGGTCTAAAATGATGTTATAGTTCAAGTTGAACAGATAGAGTGGTGATGTCTCGTGTCATCTCGGGATGACACGTCTCCGGCCGAGACACACTTAACATGAGACCCTCCTCGGACGAGCGCTACGAAATAAATTTTTCTCTCTAAAATTGAAATTAATGGTCTAAAATGATGTTATAGTTCAAGTTGAACAGAGTGGTGATGTCTCGTGTCATCTCGGGATGACACGTCTCCGGCCGAGACACACTTAACATGAGACCCTCCTCGGACGAGCGCTACGAAATAAATTTTTCTCTCTAAAATTGAAATTAATGGTCTAAAATGATGTTATAGTTCAAGTTGAACAGAGTGGTGATGTCTCGTGTCATCTCGGGATGACACGTCTCCGGCCGAGACACACTTAACATGAGACCCTCCTCGGACGAGCGCTACGAAATAAATTTTTCTCTCTAAAATTGAAATTAATGGTCTAAAATGATGTTATAGTTCAAGTTGAACAGAGTGGTGATGTCTCATGTCATCTCGGGATGACATGTCTCCGGCCGAGACACACTTAACATGAGACCCTCCTCGGACGAGCGCTACGAAATAAATTTTTCTCTCTAAAATTGAAATTAATGGTCTAAAATGATGTTATAGTTCAAGTTGAACAGAGTGGTGATGTCTCGTGTCATCTCGGGATGACACGTCTCCGGCCGAGACACACTTAACATGAGACCCTCCTCGGACGAGCGCTACGAAATAAATTTTTCTCTCTAAAATTGAAATAAATGGTCTAAAATGATGTTATAGTTCAAGTTGAACAGATAGAGTGGTGATGTCTCGTGTCATCTCGGAATGACACGTCTCCGGCCGAGACACACTTAACATGAGACCCTCCTCGGACGAGCGCTACGAAATAAATTTTTCTCTCTAAAATTGAAATTAATGGTCTAAAATGATGTTATAGTTCAAGTTGAACAGAGTGGTGATGTCTCGTGTCATCTCGGGATGACACGTCTCCGGCCGAGACACACTTAACATGAGACCCTCCTCAGACGAGCGCTACGAAATAAATTTTTCTCTCTAAAATTGAAATTAATGGTCTAAAATGATGTTATAGTTCAAGTTGAACAGAGTGGTGATGTCTCGTGTCATCTCGGGATGACACGTCTCCGGCCGAGACACACTTAACATGAGACCCTCCTCGGACGAGCGCTACGAAATAAATTTTTCTCTCTAAAATTGAAATTAATGGTCTAAAATGATGTTATAGTTCAAGTTGAACAGAGTGGTGATGTCTCGTGTCATCTCGGGATGACACGTCTCCGGCCGAGACACACTTAACATGAGACCCTCCTCGGACGAGCGCTACGAAATAAATTTTTCTCTCTAAAATTGAAATTAATGGTCTAAAATGATGTTATAGTTCAAGTTGAACAGAGTGGTGATGTCTCGTGTCATCTCGGGATGACACGTCTCCGGCCGAGACACACTTAACATGAGACCCTCCTCGGACGAGCGCTACGAAATAAATTTTTCTCTCTAAAATTGAAATTAATGGTCTAAAATGATGTTATAGTTCAAGTTGAACAGAGTGGTGATGTCTCGTGTCATCTCGGGATGACACGTCTCCGGCCGAGACACACTTAACATGAGACCCTCCTCGGACGAGCGCTACGAAATAAATTTTTCTCTCTAAAATTGAAATTAATGGTCTAAAATGATGTTATAGTTCAAGTTGAACAGAGTGGTGATGTCTCGTGTCATCTCGGGATGACACGTCTCCGGCCGAGACACACTTAACATGAGACCCTCCTCGGACTAGCGCTACGAAATAAATTTTTCTCTCTAAAATTGAAATTAATGGTCTAAAATGATGTTATAGTTCAAGTTGAACAGAGTGGTGATGTCTCGTGTCATCTCGGGATGACACGTCTCCGGCCGAGACACACTTAACATGAGACCCTCCTCGGACGAGCGCTACAAAATAAATTTTTCTCTCTAAAATTGAAATTAATGGTCTAAAATGATGTTATAGTTCAAGTTGAACAGAGTGGTGATGTCTCGTGTCATCTCTGGATGACACGTCTCCGGCCGAGACACACTTAACATGAGACCCTCCTCGGACGAGCGCTACGAAATAAATTTTTCTCTCTAAAATTGAAATTAATGGTCTAAAATGATGTTATAGTTCAAGTTGAACAGAGTGGTGATGTCTCGTGTCATCTCGGGATGACACGTCTCCGGCCGAGACACACTTAACATGAGACCCTCCTCGGACGAGCGCTACGAAATAAATTTTTCTCTCTAAAATTGAAATTAATGGTCTAAAATGATGTTATAGTTCAAGTTGAACAGAGTGGTGATGTCTCGTGTCATCTCGGGATGACACGTCTCCGGCCGAGACACACTTAACATGAGACCCTCCTCGGACGAGTGTTACGAAATAAATTTTTCTCTCTAAAATTGAAATTAATGGTCTAAAATGATGTTATAGTTCAAGTTGAACAGAGTGGTGATGTCTCGTGTCATCTCGGGATGACACGTCTCCGGCCGAGACACACTTAACATGAGACCCTCCTCGGACGAGCGCTACGAAATAAATTTTTCTCTCTAAAATTGAAATTAATGGTCTAAAATGATGTATAGTTCAAGTTGAACAGAGTGGTGATGTCTCGTGTCATCTCGGGATGACACGTCTCCGGCCGAGACACACTTTCTCTCTAAAATTGAAATAAATGGTCTAAAATGATGTTATAGTTCAAGTTGAACAGATAGAGTGGTGATGTCTCGTGTCATCTCGGGATGACACGTCTCCGGCCGAGACACACTTAACATGAGACCCTCCTCGGACGAGCGCTACGAAATAAATTTTTCTCTCTAAAATTGAAATTAATGGTCTAAAATGATGTTATAGTTCAAGTTGAACAGAGTGGTGATGTCTCGTGTCATCTCGGGATGACACGTCTCCGGCCGAGACACACTTAACATGAGACCCTCCTCGGACGAGCGCTACGAAATAAATTTTTCTCTCTAAAATTGAAATTAATGGTCTAAAATGATGTTATAGTTCAAGTTGAACAGAGTGGTGATGTCTCGTGTCATCTCGGGATGACACGTCTCCGGCCGAGACACACTTAACATGAGACCCTCCTCGGACGAGCGCTACGAAATAAATTTTTCTCTCTAAAATTGAAATTAATGGTCTAAAATGATGTTATAGTTCAAGTTGAACAGAGTGGTGATGTCTCATGTCATCTCGGGATGACATGTCTCCGGCCGAGACACACTTAACATGAGACCCTCCTCGGACGAGCGCTACGAAATAAATTTTTCTCTCTAAAATTGAAATTAATGGTCTAAAATGATGTTATAGTTCAAGTTGAACAGAGTGGTGATGTCTCGTGTCATCTCGGGATGACACGTCTCCGGCCGAGACACACTTAACATGAGACCCTCCTCGGACGAGCGCTACGAAATAAATTTTTCTCTCTAAAATTGAAATAAATGGTCTAAAATGATGTTATAGTTCAAGTTGAACAGATAGAGTGGTGATGTCTCGTGTCATCTCGGAATGACACGTCTCCGGCCGAGACACACTTAACATGAGACCCTCCTCGGACGAGCGCTACGAAATAAATTTTTCTCTCTAAAATTGAAATTAATGGTCTAAAATGATGTTATAGTTCAAGTTGAACAGAGTGGTGATGTCTCGTGTCATCTCGGGATGACACGTCTCCGGCCGAGACACACTTAACATGAGACCCTCCTCGGACGAGCGCTACGAAATAAATTTTCTCTCTAAAATTGAAATTAATGGTCTAAAATGATGTTATAGTTCAAGTTGAACAGAGTGGTGATGTCTCGTGTCATCTCGGGATGACACGTCTCCGGCCGAGACACACTTAACATGAGACCCTCCTCGGACGAGCGCTACGAAATAAATTTTTCTCTCTAAAATTGAAATTAATGGTCTAAAATGATGTTATAGTTCAAGTTGAACAGAGTGGTGATGTCTCGTGTCATCTCGGGATGACACGTCTCCGGCCGAGACACACTTAACATGAGACCCTCCTCGGACGAGCGCTACGAAATAAATTTTCTCTCTAAAATTGAAATTAATGGTCTAAAATGATGTTATAGTTCAAGTTGAACAGAGTGGTGATGTCTCGTGTCATCTCGGGATGACACGTCTCCGGCCGAGACACACTTAACATGAGACCCTCCTCGGACGAGCGCTACGAAATAAATTTTTCTCTCTAAAATTGAAATTAATGGTCTAAAATGATGTTATAGTTCAAGTTGAACAGAGTGGTGATGTCTCGTGTCATCTCGGGATGACACGTCTCCGGCCGAGACACACTTAACATGAGACCCTCCTCGGACGAGCGCTACGAAATAAATTTTTCTCTCTAAAATTGAAATTAATGGTCTAAAATGATGTTATAGTTCAAGTTGAACAGAGTGGTGATGTCTCGTGTCATCTCGGGATGACACGTCTCCGGCCGAGACACACTTAACATGAGACCCTCCTCGGACTAGCGCTACGAAATAAATTTTTCTCTCTAAAATTGAAATTAATGGTCTAAAATGATGTTATAGTTCAAGTTGAACAGAGTGGTGATGTCTCGTGTCATCTCGGGATGACACGTCTCCGGCCGAGACACACTTAACATGAGACCCTCCTCGGACGAGCGCTACAAAATAAATTTTTCTCTCTAAAATTGAAATTAATGGTCTAAAATGATGTTATAGTTCAAGTTGAACAGAGTGGTGATGTCTCGTGTCATCTCCGGATGACACGTCTCCGGCCGAGACACACTTAACATGAGACCCTCCTCGGACGAGCGCTACGAAATAAATTTTTCTCTCTAAAATTGAAATTAATGGTCTAAAATGATGTTATAGTTCAAGTTGAACAGAGTGGTGATGTCTCGTGTCATCTCTGGATGACACGTCTCCGGCCGAGACACACTTAACATGAGACCCTCCTCGGACGAGCGCTACGAAATAAATTTTCTCTCTAAAATTGAAATTAATGGTCTAAAATGATGTTATAGTTCAAGTTGAACAGAGTGGTGATGTCTCGTGTCATCTCGGGATGACACGTCTCCGGCCGAGACACACTTAACATGAGACCCTCCTCGGACGAGCGCTACGAAATAAATTTTTCTCTCTAAATTGAAATTAATGGTCTAAAATGATGTTATAGTTCAAGTTGAACAGAGTGGTGATGTCTCGTGTCATCTCGGGATGACACGTCTCCGGCCGAGACACACTTAACATGAGACCCTCCTCGGACGAGCGCTACGAAATAAATTTTTCTCTCTAAAATTGAAATTAATGGTCTAAAATGATGTTATAGTTCAAGTTGAACAGAGTGGTGATGTCTCGTGTCATCTCGGGATGACACGTCTCCGGCCGAGACACACTTAACATGAGACCCTCCTCGGACGAGCGCTACGAAATAAATTTTTCTCTCTAAAATTGAAATTAATGGTCTAAAATGATGTTATAGTTCAAGTTGAACAGAGTGGTGATGTCTCGTGTCATCTCGGGATGACACGTCTCCGGCCGAGACACACTTAACATGAGACCCTCCTCGGACGAGCGCTACGAAATAAATTTTTCTCTCTAAAATTGAAATTAATGGTCTAAAATGATGTTATAGTTCAAGTTGAACAGAGTGGTGATGTCTCGTGTCATCTCGGGATGACACGTCTCCGGCCGAGACACACTTAACATGAGACCTCCTCGGACGAGCGCTACGAAATAAATTTTTCTCTCTAAAATTGAAATTAATGGTCTAAAATGATGTTATAGTTCAAGTTGAACAGAGTGGTGATGTCTCGTGTCATCTCGGGATGACACGTCTCCGCCGAGACACACTTAACATGAGACCCTCCTCGGACGAGCGCTACGAAATAAATTTTTCTCTCTAAAATTGAAATTAATGGTCTAAAATGATGTTATAGTTCAAGTTGAACAGAGTGGTGATGTCTCGTGTCATCTCGGGATGACACGTCTCCGGCCGAGACACACTTAACATGAGACCCTCCTCGGACGAGCGCTACGAAATAAATTTTTCTCTCTAAAATTGAAATTAATGGTCTAAAATGATGTTATAGTTCAAGTTGAACAGAGTGGTGATGTCTCGTGTCATCTCGGGATGACACGTCTCCGGCCGAGACACACTTAACATGAGACCCTCCTCGGACGAGCGCTACGAAATAAATTTTTCTCTCTAAAATTGAAATTAATGGTCTAAAATGATGTTATAGTTCAAGTTGAACAGAGTGGTGATGTCTCGTGTCATCTCGGGATGACACGTCTCCGGCCGAGACACACTTAACATGAGACCCTCCTCGGACGAGCGCTACGAAATAAATTTTTCTCTCTAAAATTGAAATTAATGGTCTAAAATGATGTTATAGTTCAAGTTGAACAGAGTGGTGATGTCTCGTGTCATCTCGGGATGACACGTCTCCGGCCGAGACACACTTAACATGAGACCCTCCTCGGACGAGCGCTACGAAATAAATTTTTCTCTCTAAAATTGAAATTAATGGTCTAAAATGATGTTATAGTTCAAGTTGAACAGAGTGGTGATGTCTCGTGTCATCTCGGGATGACACGTCTCCGGCCGAGACACACTTAACATGAGACCCTCCTCGGACGAGCGCTACGAAATAAATTTTTCTCTCTAAAATTGAAATTAATGGTCTAAAATGATGTTATAGTTCAAGTTGAACAGAGTGGTGATGTCTCGTGTCATCTCGGGATGACACGTCTCCGGCCGAGACACACTTAACATGAGACCTCCTAACGAGCGCTACGAAATAAATTTCTAAAAATGAAATGTTATAATGTTCAAGTTCAACAGAACAGAGTGGTGATGTCTCGTGTCATCTCGGGATGACACGTCTCCGGCCGAGACACACTTAACATGAGACCCTCCTCGGACGAGCGCTACGAAATAAATTTTTCTCTCTAAAATTGAAATTAATGGTCTAAAATGATGTTATAGTTCAAGTTGAACAGAGTGGTGATGTCTCGTGTCATCTCGGGATGACACGTCTCCGGCCGAGACACACTTAACATGAGACCCTCCTCGGACGAGCGCTACGAAATAAATTTTTCTCTCTAAAATTGAAATTAATGGTCTAAAATGATGTTATAGTTCAAGTTGAACAGAGTGGTGATGTCTCGTGTCATCTCGGGATGACACGTCTCCGGCCGAGACACACTTAACATGAGACCCTCCTCGGACGAGCGCTACGAAATAAATTTTTCTCTCTAAAATTGAAATTAATGGTCTAAAATGATGTTATAGTTCAAGTTGAACAGAGTGGTGATGTCTCGTGTCATCTCGGGATGACACGTCTCCGGCCGAGACACACTTAACATGAGACCCTCCTCGGACGAGCGCTACGAAATAAATTTTCTCTCTAAAATTGAAATTAATGGTCTAAAATGATGTTATAGTTCAAGTTGAACAGAGTGGTGATGTCTCGTGTCATCTCGGGATGACACGTCTCCGGCCGAGACACACTTAACATGAGACCCTCCTCGGACGAGCGCTACGAAATAAATTTTTCTCTCTAAAATTGAAATTAATGGTCTAAAATGATGTTATAGTTCAAGTTGAACAGAGTGGTGATGTCTCGTGTCATCTCGGGATGACACGTCTCCGGCCGAGACACACTTAACATGAGACCCTCCTCGGACGAGCGCTACGAAATAAATTTTTCTCTCTAAAATTGAAATTAATGGTCTAAAATGATGTTATAGTTCAAGTTGAACAGAGTGGTGATGTCTCGTGTCATCTCGGGATGACACGTCTCCGGCCGAGACACACTTAACATGAGACCCTCCTCGGACGAGCGCTACGAAATAAATTTTTCTCTCTAAAATTGAAATTAATGGTCTAAAATGATGTTATAGTTCAAGTTGAACAGAGTGGTGATGTCTCGTGTCATCTCGGGATGACACGTCTCCGGCCGAGACACACTTAACATGAGACCCTCCTCGGACGAGCGCTACGAAATAAATTTTTCTCTCTAAAATTGAAATTAATGGTCTAAAATGATGTTATAGTTCAAGTTGAACAGAGTGGTGATGTCTCGTGTCATCTCGGGATGACACGTCTCCGGCCGAGACACACTTAACATGAGACCCTCCTCGGACGAGCGCTACGAAATAAATTTTTCTCTCTAAAATTGAAATTAATGGTCTAAAATGATGTTATAGTTCAAGTTGAACAGAGTGGTGATGTCTCGTGTCATCTCGGGATGACACGTCTCCGGCCGAGACACACTTAACATGAGACCCTCCTCGGACGAGCGCTACGAAATAAATTTTCTCTCTAAAATTGAAATTAATGGTCTAAAATGATGTTATAGTTCAAGTTGAACAGAGTGGTGATGTCTCGTGTCATCTCGGGATGACACGTCTCCGGCCGAGACACACTTAACATGAGACCCTCCTCGGACGAGCGCTACGAAATAAATTTTTCTCTCTAAAATTGAAATTAATGGTCTAAAATGATGTTATAGTTCAAGTTGAACAGAGTGGTGATGTCTCGTGTCATCTCGGGATGACACGTCTCCGGCCGAGACACACTTAACATGAGACCCTCCTCGGACGAGCGCTACGAAATAAATTTTTCTCTCTAAAATTGAAATTAATGGTCTAAAATGATGTTATAGTTCAAGTTGAACAGAGTGGTGATGTCTCGTGTCATCTCGGGATGACACGTCTCCGGCCGAGACACACTTAACATGAGACCTCCTCGGACGAGCGCTACGAAATAAATTTTCTCTCTAAAATTGAAATTAATGGTCTAAAATGATGTTATAGTTCAAGTTGAACAGAGTGGTGATGTCTCGTGTCATCTCGGGATGACACGTCTCCGGCCGAGACACACTTAACATGAGACCCTCCTCGGACGAGCGCTACGAAATAAATTTTTCTCTCTAAAATTGAAATTAATGGTCTAAAATGATGTTATAGTTCAAGTTGAACAGAGTGGTGATGTCTCGTGTCATCTCGGGATGACACGTCTCCGGCCGAGACACACTTAACATGAGACCCTCCTCGGACGAGCGCTACGAAATAAATTTTTCTCTCTAAAATTGAAATTAATGGTCTAAAATGATGTTATAGTTCAAGTTGAACAGAGTGGTGATGTCTCGTGTCATCTCGGGATGACACGTCTCCGGCCGAGACACACTTAACATGAGACCCTCCTCGGACGAGCGCTACGAAATAAATTTTTCTCTCTAAAATTGAAATTAATGGTCTAAAATGATGTTATAGTTCAAGTTGAACAGAGTGGTGATGTCTCGTGTCATCTCGGGATGACACGTCTCCGGCCGAGACACACTTAACATGAGACCCTCCTCGGACGAGCGCTACGAAATAAATTTTTCTCTCTAAAATTGAAATTAATGGTCTAAAATGATGTTATAGTTCAAGTTGAACAGAGTGGTGATGTCTCGTGTCATCTCGGGATGACACGTCTCCGGCCGAGACACACTTAACATGAGACCCTCCTCGGACGAGCGCTACGAAATAAATTTTTCTCTCTAAAATTGAAATTAATGGTCTAAAATGATGTTATAGTTCAAGTTGAACAGAGTGGTGATGTCTCGTGTCATCTCGGGATGACACGTCTCCGGCCGAGACACACTTAACATGAGACCCTCCTCGGACGAGCGCTACGAAATAAATTTTTCTCTCTAAAATTGAAATTAATGGTCTAAAATGATGTTATAGTTCAAGTTGAACAGAGTGGTGATGTCTCGTGTCATCTCGGGATGACACGTCTCCGGCCGAGACACACTTAACATGAGACCCTCCTCGGACGAGCGCTACGAAATAAATTTTTCTCTCTAAAATTGAAATTAATGGTCTAAAATGATGTTATAGTTCAAGTTGAACAGAGTGGTGATGTCTCGTGTCATCTCGGGATGACACGTCTCCGGCCGAGACACACTTAACATGAGACCCTCCTCGGACGAGCGCTACGAAATAAATTTTTCTCTCTAAAATTGAAATTAATGGTCTAAAATGATGTTATAGTTCAAGTTGAACAGAGTGGTGATGTCTCGTGTCATCTCGGGATGACACGTCTCCGGCCGAGACACACTTAACATGAGCCCTCCTCGGACGAGCGCTACGAAATAAATTTTTCTCTCTAAAATTGAAATTAATGGTCTAAAATGATGTTATAGTTCAAGTTGAACAGAGTGGTGATGTCTCGTGTCATCTCGGGATGACACGTCTCCGGCCGAGACACACTTAACATGAGACCCTCCTCGGACGAGCGCTACGAAATAAATTTTTCTCTCTAAAATTGAAATTAATGGTCTAAAATGATGTTATAGTTCAAGTTGAACAGAGTGGTGATGTCTCGTGTCATCTCGGGATGACACGTCTCCGGCCGAGACACACTTAACATGAGACCCTCCTCGGACGAGCGCTACGAAATAAATTTTCTCTCTAAAATTGAAATTAATGGTCTAAAATGATGTTATAGTTCAAGTTGAACAGAGTGGTGATGTCTCGTGTCATCTCGGGATGACACGTCTCCGGCCGAGACACACTTAACATGAGACCCTCCTCGGACGAGCGCTACGAAATAAATTTTTCTCTCTAAAATTGAAATTAATGGTCTAAAATGATGTTATAGTTCAAGTTGAACAGAGTGGTGATGTCTCGTGTCATCTCGGGATGACACGTCTCCGGCCGAGACACACTTAACATGAGACCCTCCTCGGACGAGCGCTACGAAATAAATTTTTCTCTCTAAAATTGAAATTAATGGTCTAAAATGATGTTATAGTTCAAGTTGAACAGAGTGGTGATGTCTCGTGTCATCTCGGGATGACACGTCTCCGGCCGAGACACACTTAACATGAGACCCTCCTCGGACGAGCGCTACGAAATAAATTTTTCTCTCTAAAATTGAAATTAATGGTCTAAAATGATGTTATAGTTCAAGTTGAACAGAGTGGTGATGTCTCGTGTCATCTCGGGATGACACGTCTCCGGCCGAGACACACTTAACATGAGACCCTCCTCGGACGAGCGCTACGAAATAAATTTTTCTCTCTAAAATTGAAATTAATGGTCTAAAATGATGTTATAGTTCAAGTTGAACAGAGTGGTGATGTCTCGTGTCATCTCGGGATGACACGTCTCCGGCCGAGACACACTTAACATGAGACCCTCCTCGGACGAGCGCTACGAAATAAATTTTTCTCTCTAAAATTGAAATTAATGGTCTAAAATGATGTTATAGTTCAAGTTGAACAGAGTGGTGATGTCTCGTGTCATCTCGGGATGACACGTCTCCGGCCGAGACACACTTAACATGAGACCCTCCTCGGACGAGCGCTACGAAATAAATTTTTCTCTCTAAAATTGAAATTAATGGTCTAAAATGATGTTATAGTTCAAGTTGAACAGAGTGGTGATGTCTCGTGTCATCTCGGGATGACACGTCTCCGGCCGAGACACACTTAACATGAGACCCTCCTCGGACGAGCGCTACGAAATAAATTTTTCTCTCTAAAATTGAAATTAATGGTCTAAAATGATGTTATAGTTCAAGTTGAACAGAGTGGTGATGTCTCGTGTCATCTCGGGATGACACGTCTCCGGCCGAGACACACTTAACATGAGACCCTCCTCGGACGAGCGCTACGAAATAAATTTTTCTCTCTAAAATTGAAATTAATGGTCTAAAATGATGTTATAGTTCAAGTTGAACAGAGTGGTGATGTCTCGTGTCATCTCGGGATGACACGTCTCCGGCCGAGACACACTTAACATGAGACCTCCTCGGACGAGCGCTACGAAATAAATTTTTCTCTCTAAAATTGAAATTAATGGTCTAAAATGATGTTATAGTTCAAGTTGAACAGAGTGGTGATGTCTCGTGTCATCTCGGGATGACACGTCTCCGGCCGAGACACACTTAACATGAGACCTCCTCGGACGAGCGCTACGAAATAAATTTTTCTCTCTAAAATTGAAATTAATGGTCTAAAATGATGTTATAGTTCAAGTTGAACAGAGTGGTGATGTCTCGTGTCATCTCGGGATGACACGTCTCCGGCCGAGACACACTTAACATGAGACCCTCCTCGGACGAGCGCTACGAAATAAATTTTCTCTCTAAAATTGAAATTAATGGTCTAAAATGATGTTATAGTTCAAGTTGAACAGAGTGGTGATGTCTCGTGTCATCTCGGGATGACACGTCTCCGGCCGAGACACACTTAACATGAGACCCTCCTCGGACGAGCGCTACGAAATAAATTTTTCTCTCTAAAATTGAAATTAATGGTCTAAAATGATGTTATAGTTCAAGTTGAACAGAGTGGTGATGTCTCGTGTCATCTCGGGATGACACGTCTCCGGCCGAGACACACTTAACATGAGACCCTCCTCGGACGAGCGCTACGAAATAAATTTTTCTCTCTAAAATTGAAATTAATGGTCTAAAATGATGTTATAGTTCAAGTTGAACAGAGTGGTGATGTCTCGTGTCATCTCGGGATGACACGTCTCCGGCCGAGACACACTTAACATGAGACCTCCTCGGACGAGCGCTACGAAATAAATTTTTCTCTCTAAAATTGAAATTAATGGTCTAAAATGATGTTATAGTTCAAGTTGAACAGAGTGGTGATGTCTCGTGTCATCTCGGGATGACACGTCTCCGGCCGAGACACACTTAACATGAGACCCTCCTCGGACGAGCGCTACGAAATAAATTTTTCTCTCTAAAATTGAAATTAATGGTCTAAAATGATGTTATAGTTCAAGTTGAACAGAGTGGTGATGTCTCGTGTCATCTCGGGATGACACGTCTCCGGCCGAGACACACTTAACATGAGACCCTCCTCGGACGAGCGCTACGAAATAAATTTTTCTCTCTAAAATTGAAATTAATGGTCTAAAATGATGTTATAGTTCAAGTTGAACAGAGTGGTGATGTCTCGTGTCATCTCGGGATGACACGTCTCCGGCCGAGACACACTTAACATGAGACCCTCCTCGGACGAGCGCTACGAAATAAATTTTTCTCTCTAAATTGAAATTAATGGTCTAAAATGATGTTATAGTTCAAGTTGAACAGAGTGGTGATGTCTCGTGTCATCTCGGGATGACACGTCTCCGGCCGAGACACACTTAACATGAGACCCTCCTCGGACGAGCGCTACGAAATAAATTTTTCTCTCTAAAATTGAAATTAATGGTCTAAAATGATGTTATAGTTCAAGTTGAACAGAGTGGTGATGTCTCGTGTCATCTCGGGATGACACGTCTCCGGCCGAGACACACTTAACATGAGACCTCCTCGGACGAGCGCTACGAAATAAATTTTTCTCTCTAAAATTGAAATTAATGGTCTAAAATGATGTTATAGTTCAAGTTGAACAGAGTGGTGATGTCTCGTGTCATCTCGGGATGACACGTCTCCGGCCGAGACACACTTAACATGAGACCCTCCTCGGACGAGCGCTACGAAATAATTTTTCTCTCTAAAATTGAAATTAATGGTCTAAAATGATGTTATAGTTCAAGTTGAACAGAGTGGTGATGTCTCGTGTCATCTCGGGATGACACGTCTCCGGCCGAGACACACTTAACATGAGACCCTCCTCGGACGAGCGCTACGAAATAAATTTTTCTCTCTAAATTGAAATTAATGGTCTAAAATGATGTTATAGTTCAAGTTGAACAGAGTGGTGATGTCTCGTGTCATCTCGGGATGACACGTCTCCGCCGAGACACACTTAACATGAGACCCTCCTCGGACGAGCGCTACGAAATAAATTTTTCTCTCTAAAATTGAAATTAATGGTCTAAAATGATGTTATAGTTCAAGTTGAACAGAGTGGTGATGTCTCGTGTCATCTCGGGATGACACGTCTCCGGCCGAGACACACTTAACATGAGACCCTCCTCGGACGAGCGCTACGAAATAAATTTTTCTCTCTAAAATTGAAATTAATGGTCTAAAATGATGTTATAGTTCAAGTTGAACAGAGTGGTGATGTCTCGTGTCATCTCGGGATGACACGTCTCCGGCCGAGACACACTTAACATGAGACCCTCCTCGGACGAGCGCTACGAAATAAATTTTTCTCTCTAAAATTGAAATTAATGGTCTAAAATGATGTTATAGTTCAAGTTGAACAGAGTGGTGATGTCTCGTGTCATCTCGGGATGACACGTCTCCGGCCGAGACACACTTAACATGAGACCCTCCTCGGACGAGCGCTACGAAATAAATTTTTCTCTCTAAAATTGAAATTAATGGTCTAAAATGATGTTATAGTTCAAGTTGAACAGAGTGGTGATGTCTCGTGTCATCTCGGGATGACACGTCTCCGGCCGAGACACACTTAACATGAGACCCTCCTCGGACGAGCGCTACGAAATAAATTTTTCTCTCTAAAATTGAAATTAATGGTCTAAAATGATGTTATAGTTCAAGTTGAACAGAGTGGTGATGTCTCGTGTCATCTCGGGATGACACGTCTCCGGCCGAGACACACTTAACATGAGACCCTCCTCGGACGAGCGCTACGAAATAAATTTTTCTCTCTAAAATTGAAATTAATGGTCTAAAATGATGTTATAGTTCAAGTTGAACAGAGTGGTGATGTCTCGTGTCATCTCGGGATGACACGTCTCCGCCGAGACACACTTAACATGAGACCCTCCTCGGACGAGCGCTACGAAATAAATTTTCTCTCTAAAATTGAAATTAATGGTCTAAAATGATGTTATAGTTCAAGTTGAACAGAGTGGTGATGTCTCGTGTCATCTCGGGATGACACGTCTCCGGCCGAGACACACTTAACATGAGACCCTCCTCGGACGAGCGCTACGAAATAAATTTTTCTCTCTAAAATTGAAATTAATGGTCTAAAATGATGTTATAGTTCAAGTTGAACAGAGTGGTGATGTCTCGTGTCATCTCGGGATGACACGTCTCCGCCGAGACACACTTAACATGAGCCTCCTCGGACGAGCGCTACGAAATAAATTTTCTCTCTAAATTGAAATTAATGGTCTAAAATGATGTTATAGTTCAAGTTGAACAGAGTGGTGATGTCTCGTGTCATCTCGGGATGACACGTCTCCGGCCGAGACACACTTAACATGAGAGCCTCCTCGGACGAGCGCTACGAAATAAATTTTTCTCTCTAAAATTGAAATTAATGGTCTAAAATGATGTTATAGTTCAAGTTGAACAGAGTGGTGATGTCTCGTGTCATCTCGGGATGACACGTCTCCGGCCGAGACACACTTAACATGAGAGCCTCCTCGGACGAGCGCTACGAAATAAATTTTTCTCTCTAAAATTGAAATTAATGGTCTAAAATGATGTTATAGTTCAAGTTGAACAGAGTGGTGATGTCTCGTGTCATCTCGGGATGACACGTCTCCGGCCGAGACACACTTAACATGAGAGCCTCCTCGGACGAGCGCTACGAAATAAATTTTTCTCTCTAAAATTGAAATTAATGGTCTAAAATGATGTTATAGTTCAAGTTGAACAGAGTGGTGATGTCTCGTGTCATCTCGGGATGACACGTCTCCGGCCGAGACACACTTAACATGAGAGCCTCCTCGGACGAGCGCTACGAAATAAATTTTTCTCTCTAAAATTGAAATTAATGGTCTAAATGATGTTATAGTTCAAGTTGAACAGAGTGGTGATGTCTCGTGTCATCTCGGATGACACGTCTCCGGCCGAGACACACTTAACATGAGAGCCTCCTCGGACGAGCGCTACGAAATAAATTTTTCTCTCTAAAATTGAAATTAATGGTCTAAAATGATGTTATAGTTCAAGTTGAACAGAGTGGTGATGTCTCGTGTCATCTCGGGATGACACGTCTCCGGCCGAGACACACTTAACATGAGAGCCTCCTCGGACGAGCGCTACGAAATAAATTTTCTCTCTAAAATTGAAATTAATGGTCTAAAATGATGTTATAGTTCAAGTTGAACAGAGTGGTGATGTCTCGTGTCATCTCGGGATGACACGTCTCCGCCGAGACACACTTAACATGAGAGCCTCCTCGGACGAGCGCTACGAAATAAATTTTTCTCTCTAAAATTGAAATTAATGGTCTAAAATGATGTTATAGTTCAAGTTGAACAGAGTGGTGATGTCTCGTGTCATCTCGGGATGACACGTCTCCGGCCGAGACACACTTAACATGAAGCCTCCTCGGACGAGCGCTACGAAATAAATTTTTCTCTCTAAAATTGAAATTAATGGTCTAAAATGATGTTATAGTTCAAGTTGAACAGAGTGGTGATGTCTCGTGTCATCTCGGGATGACACGTCTCCGGCCGAGACACACTTAACATGAGAGCCCTCCTCGGACAGCGCTACGAAATAAATTTTTCTCTCTAAAATTGAAATTAATGGTCTAAAATGATGTTATAGTTCAAGTTGAACAGAGTGGTGATGTCTCGTGTCATCTCGGGATGACACGTCTCCGGCCGAGACACACTTAACATGAGAGCCTCCTCGGACGAGCGCTACGAAATAAATTTTTCTCTCTAAATTGAAATTAATGGTCTAAAATGATGTTATAGTTCAAGTTGAACAGAGTGTGATGTCTCGTGTCATCTCGGGATGACACGTCTCCGGCCGAGACACACTTACATGAGAGCCTCCTCGGACGAGCGCTACGAAATAAATTTTTCTCTCTAAAATTGAAATTAATGGTCTAAAATGATGTTATAGTTCAAGTTGAACAGAGTGGTGATGTCTCGTGTCATCTCGGGATGACACGTCTCCGGCCGAGACACACTTAACATGAGAGCCTCCTCGGACGAGCGCTACGAAATAAATTTTCTCTCTAAAATTGAAATTAATGGTCTAAAATGATGTTATAGTTCAAGTTGAACAGAGTGGTGATGTCTCGTGTCATCTCGGGATGACACGTCCCGGCCGAGACACACTTAACATGAGAGCCTCCTCGGACGAGCGCTACGAAATAAATTTTTCTCTCTAAATTGAAATTAATGGTCTAAAATGATGTTATAGTTCAAGTTGAACAGAGTGGTGATGTCTCGTGTCATCTCGGGATGACACGTCTCCGGCCGAGACACACTTAACATGAGAGCCTCCTCGGACGAGCGCTACGAAATAATTTTTCTCTCTAAAATTGAAATTAATGGTCTAAAATGATGTTATAGTTCAAGTTGAACAGAGTGGTGATGTCTCGTGTCATCTCGGATGACACGTCTCCGGCCGAGACACACTTAACATGAGACCTCCTCGGACGAGCGCTACGAAATAAATTTTTCTCTCTCTAAAATTGAAATTAATGGTCTAAAATGATGTATAGTTCAAGTTGAACAGAGTGGTGATGTCTCGTGTCATCTCGGGATGACACGTCTCCGGCCGAGACACACTTAACATGAGAGCCTCCTCGGACGAGCGCTACGAAATAAATTTTTCTCTCTAAAATTGAAATTAATGGTCTAAAATGATGTTATAGTTCAAGTTGAACAGAGTGGTGATGTCTCGTGTCATCTCGGGATGACACGTCTCCGGCCGAGACACACTTAACATGAGAGCCTCCTCGGACGAGCGCTACGAAATAAATTTTTCTCTCTAAAATTGAAATTAATGGTCTAAAATGATGTTATAGTTCAAGTTGAACAGAGTGGTGATGTCTCGTGTCATCTCGGGATGACACGTCTCCGCCGAGACACACTTAACATGAGACCTCCTCGGACGAGCGCTACGAAATAAATTTTTCTCTCTAAAATTGAAATTAATGGTCTAAATGATGTTTATAGTTCAAGTTGAACAGAGTGGTGATGTCTCGTGTCATCTCGGGATGACACGTCTCCGGCCGAGACACACTTAACATGAGAGCCTCCTCGGACGAGCGCTACGAAATAATTTTTCTCTCTAAAATTGAAATTAATGGTCTAAAATGATGTTATAGTTCAAGTTGAACAGAGTGGTGATGTCTCGTGTCATCTCGGGATGACACGTCTCCGGCCGAGACACACTTAACATGAGAGCCTCCTCGGACGAGCGCTACGAAATAAATTTTTCTCTCTAAAATTGAAATTAATGGTCTAAAATGATGTTATAGTTCAAGTTGAACAGAGTGGTGATGTCTCGTGTCATCTCGGGATGACACGTCTCCGGCCGAGACACACTTAACATGAGAGCCTCCTCGGACGAGCGCTACGAAATAATTTTTCTCTCTAAAATTGAAATTAATGGTCTAAAATGATGTTATAGTTCAAGTTGAACAGAGTGGTGATGTCTCGTGTCATCTCGGATGACACGTCTCCGGCCGAGACACACTTAACATGAGAGCCTCCTCGGACGAGCGCTACGAAATAAATTTTTCTCTCTAAAATTGAAATAATGGTCTAAAATGATGTTATAGTTCAAGTTGAACAGAGTGGTGATGTCTCGTGTCATCTCGGGATGACACGTCTCCGGCCGAGACACACTTAACATGAGAGCCTCCTCGGACGAGCGCTACGAAATAAATTTTTCTCTCTAAAATTGAAATTAATGGTCTAAAATGATGTTATAGTTCAAGTTGAACAGAGTGGTGATGTCTCGTGTCATCTCGGATGACACGTCTCCGGCCGAGACACACTTAACATGAGAGCCTCCTCGACGAGCGCTACGAAATAATTTTTCTCTCTAAAATTGAAATTAATGGTCTAAAATGATGTTATAGTTCAAGTTGAACAGAGTGGTGATGTCTCGTGTCATCTCGGGATGACACGTCTCCGCCGAGACACACTTAACATGAAGCCCTCCTCGGACGAGCGCTACGAAATAAATTTTTCTCTCTAAAATTGAAATTAATGGTCTAAAATGATGTTATAGTTCAAGTTGAACAGAGTGGTGATGTCTCGTGTCATCTCGGGATGACACGTCTCCCGGCCGAGACACACTTAACATGAGAGCCTCCTCGGACGAGCGCTACGAAATAAATTTTTCTCTCTAAATTGAAATTAATGGTCTAAAATGATGTTATAGTTCAAGTTGAACAGAGTGGTGATGTCTCGTGTCATCTCGGGATGACACGTCTCCGGCCGAGACACACTTAACATGAGAGCCTCCTCGGACGAGCGCTACGAAATAAATTTTTCTCTCTAAAATTGAAATTAATGGTCTAAAATGATGTTTAGTTCAAGTTGAACAGAGTGGTGATGTCTCGTGTCATCTCGGGATGACACGTCTCCGGCGAGACACACTTAACATGAGAGCCTCCTCGGACGAGCGCTACGAAATAAATTTTTCTCTCTAAAATTGAAATTAATGGTCTAAATGATGTTATAGTTCAAGTTGAACAGAGTGGTGATGTCTCGTGTCATCTCGGGATGACACGTCTCCGGCCGAGACACACTTAACATGAGAGCCTCCTCGGACGAGCGCTACGAAATAATTTTTCTCTCTAAAATTGAAATTAATGGTCTAAAATGATGTTATAGTTCAAGTTGAACAGAGTGGTGATGTCTCGTGTCATCTCGGGATGACACGTCTCCGGCCGAGACACACTTAACATGAGAGCCTCCTCGGACGAGCGCTACGAAATAATTTTTCTCTCTAAAATTGAAATTAATGGTCTAAAATGATGTTTATAGTTCAAGTTGAACAGAGTGGTGATGTCTCGTGTCATCTCGGGATGACACGTCTCCGGCCGAGACACACTTAACATGAGAGCCTCCTCGACGAGCGCTACGAAATAAATTTTTCTCTCTAAAATTGAAATTAATGGTCTAAAATGATGTTATAGTTCAAGTTGAACAGAGTGGTGATGTCTCGTGTCATCTCGGATGACACGTCTCCGGCCGAGACACACTTAACATGAGAGCCTCCTCGGACGAGCGCTACGAAATAATTTTTCTCTCTAAAATTGAAATTAATGGTCTAAAATGATGTTATAGTTCAAGTTGAACAGAGTGGTGATGTCTCGTGTCATCTCGGGATGACACGTCTCCGGCCAAGACACACTTAACATGAGAGCCTCCTCGGACGAGCGCTACGAAATAAATTTTTCTCTCTAAAATTGAAATTAATGGTCTAAATGATGTTATAGTTCAAGTTGAACAGAGTGGTGATGTCTCGTGTCATCTCGGGATGACACGTCTCCGGCCGAGACACACTTAACATGAGAGCCTCCTCGGACGAGCGCTACGAAATAAATTTTTCTCTCTAAAATTGAAATTAATGGTCTAAAATGATGTTATAGTTCAAGTTGAACAGAGTGGTGATGTCTCGTGTCATCTCGGGATGACACGTCTCCGGCCGAGACACACTTACATGAGAGCCTCCTCGGACGAGCGCTACGAAATAAATTTTTCTCTCTAAAATTGAAATTAATGGTCTAAAATGATGTTATAGTTCAAGTTGAAACAGAGTGGTGATGTCTCGTGTTATCTCGGGATGACACGTCTCCGGCCGAGACACACTTAACATGAGAGCCTCCTCGGACGAGCGCTACGAAATAAATTTTTCTCTCTAAAATTGAAATTAATGGTCTAAAATGATGTTATAGTTCAAGTTGAACAGAGTGGTGATGTCTCGTGTCATCTCGGGATGACACGTCTCCGGCCGAGACACACTTAACATGAGAGCCTCCTCGACGAGCGCTACGAATAAATTTTTCTCTCTAAAATTGAAATTAATGGTCTAAAATGATGTTATAGTTCAAGTTGAACAGAGTGGTGATGTCTCGTGTCATCTCGGGATGACACGTCTCCGGCCGAGACACACTTAACATGAGAGCCTCCTCGGACGAGCGCTACGAAATAAATTTTTCTCTCTAAAATTGAAATTAATGGTCTAAAATGATGTTATAGTTCAAGTTGAACAGAGTGGTGATGTCTCGTGTCATCTCGGGATGACACGTCTCCGGCCGAGACACACTTAACATGAGAGCCTCCTCGGACGAGCGCTACGAAATAAATTTTTCTCTCTAAAATTGAAATTAATGGTCTAAAATGATGTTATAGTTCAAGTTGAACAGAGTGGTGATGTCTCGTGTCATCTCGGGATGACATGTCTCCGGCCGAGACACACTTAACATGAGACCCTCCTCGGACGAGCGCTACGAAATAAATTTTTCTCTCTAAAATTGAAATTAATGGTCTAAAATGATGTTATAGTTCAAGTTGAACAGAGTGGTGATGTCTCGTGTCATCTCGGGATGACACATCTCCGGCCTAGACACACTTAACATGAGACCCTCCTCGGACGAGCGCTACGAAATAAATTTTTCTCTCTAAAATTGAAATTAATGGTCTAAAATGATGTTATAGTTCAAGTTGAACAGAGTGGTGATGTCTCGTGTCATCTCGGGATGACACGTCTCCGGCCGAGACACACTTAACATGAGACCCTCCTCGGACGAGCGCTACGAAATAAATTTTTCTCTCTAAAATTGAAATTAATGGTCTAAAATGATGTTATAGTTCAAGTTGAACAGAGTGGTGATGTCTCGTGTCATCTCGGGATGACACGTCTCCGGCCGAGACACACTTAGGATGAGACCCTCCTTGGACGAGCGCTACGAAATAAATTTTTCTCCTAAAATTGAAATTAATGGTCTAAAATGATGTTATAGTTCAAGTTGAACAGAGTGGTGATGTCTCGTGTCATCTCGGGATGACACGTCTCCGGCCGAGACACACTTAGGATGAGACCCTCCTTGGACGAGCGCTATGAAATAAATTTTTCTCTCCTAAAATTGAAATTAATGGTCTAAAATGATGTTATAGTTCAAGTTGAACAGAGTGGTGATGTCTCATGTCATCTCGGGATGACACGTCTCCGGCCGAGACACACTTAGGATGAGACCCTCCTCGGACGAGCGCTACGAAATAAATTTTTCTCTCTAAAATTGAAATTAATGGTCTAAAATGATGTTATAGTTCAAGTTGAACAGAGTGGTGATGTCTCGTGTCATCTCGGGATGACACGTCTCCGGCCGAGACACACTTAGGATGAGACCCTTCTCGGACGAGCGCTACGAAATAAATTTTCTCTCTAAAATTGAAATTAATGGTCTAAAATGATGTTATAGTTCAAGTTGAACAGAGTGGTGATGTCTCGTGTCATCTCGGGATGACACGTCTCCGGCCGAGATACACTTAAGATGAGAGCCTCCTCGGACGAGCGCTACGAAATAAATTTTCTCTCTAAAATTGAAATTAATGGTCTAAAATGATGTTATAGTTCAAGTTGAACAGAGTGGTGATGTCTCGTGTCATCTCGGGATGACACTCTCCGGCCGAGACACACTTAGGATGAGACCCTCCTCGGACGAGCGCTACGAAATAAATTTTTCTCTCTAAAATTGAAATTAATGGTCTAAAATGATGTTATAGTTCAAGTTGAACAGAGTGGTGATGTCTCGTGTCATCTCGGATGACACGTCTCCGGCCGAGACACACTTAGGATGAGACCCTCCTCGGACGAGCGCTACGAAATAGATTTTTCTCTCTAAAATTGAAATTAATGGTCTAAAATGATGTTATAGTTCAAGTTGAACAGAGTGGTGATGTCTCGTGTCATCTCGGGATGACACGTCTCCGGCCGAGACACACTTAACATGAGAGCCTCCTCGGACGAGCGCTACGAAATAAATTTTTCTCTCTAAAATTGAAATTAATGGTCTAAAATGATGTTATAGTTCAAGTTGAACAGAGTGGTGATGTCTCGTGTCATCTCGGGATGACACGTCTCCGGCCGAGATACACTTAGGATGAGAGCCCTCCTCGGACGAGCGCTACGAAATAAATTTTTCTCTCTAAAATTGAAATTAATGGTCTAAAATGATGTTATAGTTCAAGTTGAACAGAGTGGTGATGTCTCGTGTCATCTCGGGATGACACTCTCCGGCCGAGACACACTTAGGATGAGACCCTCCTCGGACGAGCGCTACGAAATAAATTTTTCTCTCTAAAATTGAAATTAATGGTCTAAAATGATGTTATAGTTCAAGTTGTAACAGAGTGGTGATGTCTCGTGTCATCTCGGGATGACACGTCTCCGGCCGAGATACACTTAGGATGAGACCCTCCTCGGACGAGCGCTACGAAATAAATTTTTCTCTCTAAAATTGAAATTAATGGTCTAAAATGATGTTATAGTTCAAGTTGAACAGAGTGGTGATGTCTCGTGTCATCTCGGGATGACACATCTCCGGCCGAGACACACTTAGGATGAGACCCTCCTCGGACGAGCGCTACGAAATAAATTTTTCTCTCTAAAATTGAAATTAATGGTCTAAAATGATGTTATAGTTCAAGTTGAACAGAGTGGTGATGTCTCGTGTCATCTCAGGATGACACGTCTCCGGCCGAGACACACTTAGGATGAGACCCTCCTCGGACGAGCGCTACGAAATAGATTTTTCTCTCTAAAATTGAAATTAATGGTCTAAAATGATGTTATAGTTCAAGTTGAACAGAGTGGTGATGTCTCGTGTCATCTCGGGATGACACGTCTCTGGCCGAGACACACTTAGGATGAGACCCTCCTCGGACGAGCGCTACGAAATAAAATTTTCTCTCTAAAATTGAAATTAATGGTCTAAAATGATGTTATAGTTCAAGTTGAACAGAGTGGTGATGTCTCGTGTCATCTCGGGATGACACGTCTCCGGCCGAGACACACTTAGGATGAGACCCTCCTCGGACGAGCGCTACGAAATAAATTTTTCTCTCTAAAATTGAAATTAATGGTCTAAAATGATGTTATAGTTCAAGTTGAACAGGGTGGTGATGTCTCGTGTCATCTCGGGATGACACGTCTCCGGCCGAGACACACTTAGGATGAGACCCTCCTCGGACGAGCGCTAGGAAATAAATTTTTCTCTCTAAAATTGAAATTAATGGTCTAAATGATGTTATAGTTCAAGTTGAACAGAGTGGTGATGTCTCGTGTCATCTCGGGATGACACGTCTCTGGCCGAGACACACTTAGGATGAGACCCTCCTCGGACGAGCGCTACGAAATAAATTTTTCTCTCTAAAATTGAAATTAATGGTCTAAAATGATGTTATAGTTCAAGTTCAACTAAAACATCATTTTAGACCATTAATTTCAATTTTAGAGAGAAAAATTTATTTCGTAGCGCTCGTCCGAGGAGGGTCTCATGTTAAGTGTGTCTCGGTCGGAGACGTGTCATCCCGAGATGACACGAGACATCACCACTCTGTTCAACTTGAACTATAACATCATTTTAGACCATTAATTTCAATTTTAGAGAGAAAAATTTATTTCGTAGCGCTCGTCCGAGGAGGGTCTCATGTTAAGTGTGTCTCGGCCGGAGACGTGTCATCCCGAGATGACACGCGACATCACCACTCTGTTCAACTTGAACTATAACATCATTTTAGACCATTAATTTCAATTTTAGAGAGAAAAATTTATTTCGTAGCGCTTGTCCGAGGAGGGTCTCATGTTAAGTGTGTCTCGGCCGGAGACGTGTCATCCCGAGATGACACGAGACATCACCACTCTGTTCAACTTGAACTATAACATCATTTTAGACCATTAATTTCAATTTTAGAGAGAAAAATTTATTTCGTATCGCTCGTCCGAGGAGGGTCTCATGTTAAGTGTGTCTCGGCCGGAGACGTGTCATCCCGAGATGACACGAGACATCACCACTCTGTTCAACTTGAACTATAACATCATTTTAGACCATTAATTTCAATTTTAGAGAGAAAAATTTATTTCGTAGCGCTCGTCCGAGGAGGGTCTCATGTTAAGTGTGTCTCGGCCGGAGACGTGTCATCCCGAGATGACACGAGACATCACCACTCTGTTCAACTTGAACTATAACATCATTTTAGACCATTAATTTCAATTTTAGAGAGAAAAATTTATTTCGTAGCGCTCGTCCGAGGAGGGTCTCATGTTAAGTGTGTCTCGGCCGGAGACGTGTCATCCCGAGATGACACGAGACATCACCACTCTGTTCAACTTGAACTATAACATCATTTTAGACCATTAATTTCAATTTTAGAGAGAAAAATTTATTTCGTAGCGCTCGTCCGAGGAGGGTCTCATGTTAAGTGTGTCTCGGCCGGAGACGTGTCATCCCGAGATGACACGAGACATCACCACTCTGTTCAACTTGAACTATAACATCATTTTAGACCATTAATTTCAATTTTAGAGAGAAAAATTTATTTCGTAGCGCTCGTCCGAGGAGGCTCTCATGTTAAGTGTGTCTCGGCCGGAGACGTGTCATCCCGAGATGACACGAGACATCACCACTCTGTTCAACTTGAACTATAACATCATTTTAGACCATTAATTTCAATTTAGAGAGAAAAATTTATTTCGTAGCGCTCGTCCGAGGAGGGTCTCATGTTAAGTGTGTCTCGGCCGGAGACGTGTCATCCCGAGATGACACGAGACATCACCACTCTGTTCAACTTGAACTATAACATCATTTTAGACCATTAATTTCAATTTTAGAGAGAAAAATATATTTCGTAGCGCTCGTCCGAGGAGGGTCTCATGTTAAGTGTGTCTCGGCCGGAGACGTGTCATCCCAGAGATGACACGAGACATCACCACTCTGTTCAACTTGAACTATAACATCATTTTAGACCATTAATTTCAATTTTAGAGAGAAAAATTTATTTCGTAGCGCTCGTCCGAGGAGGGTCTCATGTTAAGTGTGTCTCGGCCGGAGACGTGTCATCCCGAGATGACACGAGACATCACCACTCTGTTCAACTTGAACTATAACATCATTTAAGACCATTAATTTCAATTTTAGAGAGAAAAATTTATTTCGTAGCGCTCGTCTGAGGAGGGTCTCATGTTAAGTGTGTCTCGGCCGGAGACGTGTCATCCCGAGATGACACGAGACATCACCACTCTGTTCAACTTGAACTATAACATCATTTAGACCATTAATTTCAATTTTAGAGAGAAAAATTTATTTCGTAGCGCTCGTCCGAGGAGGGTCTCATGTTAAGTGTGTCTCGGCCGGAGACGTGTCATCCCGAGATGACACGAGACATCACCACTCTGTTCAACTTGAACTATAACATCATTTTAGACCATTAATTTCAATTTTAGAGAGAAAAATTTATTTCGTAGCGCTCGTCCGAGGAGGGTCTCATGTTAAGTGTGTCTCGGCCGGAGACGTGTCATCCCGAGATGACACGAGACATCACCACTCTGTTCAACTTGAACTATAACATCATTTTAGACCATTAATTTCAATTTTAGAGAGAAAAATTTATTTCGTAGCGCTCGTCCTGAGGAGGGTCTCATGTTAAGTGTGTCTCGGCCGGAGACGTGTCATCCCGAGATGACACGAGACATCACCACTCTGTTCAACTTGAACTATAACATCATTTTAGACCATTAATTTCAATTTTAGAGAGAAAAATTTATTTCGTAGCGCTCGTCCGAGGAGGGTCTCATGTTAAGTGTGTCTTGGCCGGAGACGTGTCATCCCGAGATGACACGAGACATCACCACTCTGTTCAACTTGAACTATAACATCATTTTAGACCATTAATTTCAATTTTAGAGAGAAAAATTTATTTCGTAGCGCTTGTCCGAGGAGGGTCTCATGTTAAGTGTGTCTCGGCCGGAGACGTGTCATCCCGAGATGACACGAGACATCACCACTCTGTTCAACTTGAACTATAACATCATTTTAGACCATTAATTTCAATTTTAGAGAGAAAAATTTATTTCGTAGCGCTCGTCCGAGGAGGGTCTCATGTTAAGTGTGTCTCGGCCGGAGACGTGTCATCCCGAGATGACACGAACATCACCACTCTGTTCAACTTGAACTATAACATCATTTTAGACCATTAATTTCAATTTTAGAGAGAAAAATTTATTTCGTAGCGCTCGTCCGAGGAGGGTCTCATGTTAAGTGTGTCTCGGCCGGAGACGTGTCATCCCGAGATGACACGAGACATCACCACTCTGTTCAACTTGAACTATAACATCATTTTAGACCATTAATTTCAATTTTAGAGAGAAAAATTTTTTCGGAGCGCTCGTCCGAGGAGGGTCTCATGTTAAGTGTGTCTCGGCCAGAGACGTGTCATCCCGAGATGACACGAGACATCACCACTCTGTTCAACTTGAACTATAACATCATTTTAGACCATTAATTTCAATTTTAGAGAGAAAAATTTATTTCGTAGCGCTCGTCCGAGGAGGGTCTCATGTTAAGTGTGTCTCGGCCGGAGACGTGTCATCCCGAGATGACACGAGACATCACCACTCTGTTCAACTTGAACTATAACATCATTTTAGACCATTAATTTCAATTTTAGAGAGAAAAATTTATTTCGTAGCGCTCGTCCGAGGAGGGTCTCATGTTAAGTGTGTCTCTGCCGGAGACGTGTCATCCCGAGATGACACGCGACATCACCACTCTGTTCAACTTGAACTATAACATCATTTTAGACCATTAATTTCAATTTTAGAGAGAAAAATTTATTTCGTAGCGCTTGTCCGAGGAGGGTCTCATGTTAAGTGTGTCTCGGCCGGAGACGTGTCATCCCGAGATGACACGAGACATCACCACTCTGTTCAACTTGAACTATAACATCATTTTAGACCATTAATTTCAATTTTAGAGAGAAAAATTTATTTCGTAGCGCTCGTCCGAGGAGGGTCTCATGTTAAGTGTGTCTCGGCCGGAGACGTGTCATCCCGAGATGACACGAGACATCACCACTCTGTTCAACTTGAACTATAACATCATTTTAGACCATTAATTTCAATTTTAGAGAGAAAAATTTATTTCGTAGCGCTCGTCCGAGGAGGGTCTCATGTTAAGTGTGTCTCGGCCGGAGACGTGTCATCCCGAGATGACACGAGACATCACCACTCTGTTCAACTTGAACTATAACATCATTTTAGACCATTAATTTCAATTTTAGAGAGAAAAATTTATTTCGTAGCGCTCGTCAGAGGAGGGTCTCATGTTAAGTGTGTCTCGGCCGGAGACGTGTCATCCCAAATGACACGAGACATCACCACTCTGTTCAACTTGAACTATAACATCATTTTAGACCATTAATTTCAATTTTAGAGAGAAAAATTTATTTCGTAGCGCTCGTCCGAGGAGGGTCTCATGTTAAGTGTGTCTCGGCCGGAGACGTGTCATCCCGAGATGACACGAGACATCACCACTCTGTTCAACTTGAACTATAACATCATTTTAGACCATTAATTTCAATTTTAGAGAGAAAAATTTATTTCGTAGCGCTCGTCCGAGGAGGCTCTCATGTTAAGTGTGTCTCGGCCGGAGACGTGTCATCCCGAGATGACACGAGACATCACCACTCTGTTCAACTTGAACTATAACATCATTTTAGACCATTAATTTCAATTTTAGAGAGAAAAATTTATTTCGTAGCGCTCGTCCGAGGAGGGTCTCATGTTAAGTGTGTCTCGGCCGGAGACGTGTCATCCCGAGATGACACGAGACATCACCACTCTGTTCAACTTGAACTATAACATCATTTTAGACCATTAATTTCAATTTTAGAGAGAAAAATTTATTTCGTAGCGCTCGTCCGAGGAGGGTCTCATGTTAAGTGTGTCTCGGCCGGAGACGTGTCATCCCGAGATGACACGAGACATCACCACTCTGTTCAACTTGAACTATAACATCATTTTAGACCATTAATTTCAATTTTAGAGAGAAAAAATTATTTCGTAGCGCTCGTCCGAGGAGGGTCTCATGTTAAGTGTGTCTCTGCCGGAGACGTGTCATCCCGAGATGACACGAGACATCACCACTCTGTTCAACTTGAACTATAACATCATTTTAGACCATTAATTTCAATTTTAGAGAGAAAAATTTATTTCGTAGCGCTCGTCCGAGGAGGGTCTCATGTTAAGTGTGTCTGGCCGGAGACGTGTCATCCCGAGATGACACGAGACATCACCACTCTGTTCAACTTGAACTATAACATCATTTTAGACCATTAATTTCAATTTTAGAGAGAAAAATTTATTTCGTAGCGCTTGTCCGAGGAGGGTCTCATGTTAAGTGTGTCTCGGCCGGAGACGTGTCATCTCGAGATGACACGAGACATCACCACTCTGTTCAACTTGAACTATAACATCATTTTAGACCATTAATTTCAATTTAGAGAGAAAAATTTATTTCGTAGCGCTCGTCCGAGGAGGGTCTCATGTTAAGTGTGTCTCGGCCGGAGACGTGTCATCCCGAGATGACACGAGACATCACCACTCTGTTCAACTTGAACTATAACATCATTTTAGACCATTAATTTCAATTTTAGGAGAAAAATTTATTTCGTAGCGCTCGTCCGAGGAGGGTCTCATGTTAAGTGGTGTCTCGGCCGAGACGTGTCATCCCGAGATGACACGAGACATCACCACTCTGTTCAACTTGAACTATAACATCATTTTAGACCATTAATTTCAATTTTAGAGAGAAAAATTTATTTCGTAGCGCTCGTCCGAGGAGGCTCTCATGTTAAGTGTGTCTCGGCCGGAGACGTGTCATCCCGAGATGACACGAGACATCACCACTCTGTTCAACTTGAACTATAACATCATTTTAGACCATTAAATTTCAATTTTAGAGAGAAAAATTTATTTCGTAGCGCTCGTCCGAGGAGGGCTCTCATGTTAAGTTTGTCTCGGCCGAGACGTGTCATCCCGAGATGGACACGAGACATCACCACTCTGTTCAACTTGAACTATAACATCATTTTAGACCATTAATTTCAATTTTAGAGAGAAAAATTTATTTCGTAGCGCTCGTCCGAGGAGGGCTCTCATGTTAAGTGTGTCTCGGCCGGAGACGTGTCATCCCGAGATGACACGAGACATCACCACTCTGTTCAACTTGAACTATAACATCATTTTAGACCATTAATTTCAATTTTAGAGAGAAAAATTTATTTCGTAGCGCTCGTCCGAGGAGGGTCTCATGTTAAGTGTGTCTCGGCCGGAGACGTGTCATCCCGAGATGACACGAGACATCACCACTCTGTTCAACTTGAACTATAACATCATTTAGACCATTAATTTCAATTTTAGAGAGAAAAATTTATTTCGTAGCGCTCGTCCGAGGAGGGTCTCATGTTAAGTGTGTCTCGGCCGGAGACGTGTCATCCCGAGATGACACGAGACATCACCACTCTGTTCAACTTGAACTATAACATCATTTAGACCATTAATTTCAATTTTAGAGAGAAAATTTATTTCGTAGCGCTCGTCCGAGGAGGGTCTCATGTTAAGTGTGTCTCGGCCGAGACGTGTCATCCCGAGATGACACGAGACATCACCACTCTGTTCAACTTGAACTATAACATCATTTTAGACCATTAATTTCAATTTAGAGAGAAAATTTATTTCGTAGCGCTCGTCCGAGGAGGTCTCATGTTAAGTGTGTCTCGGCCGGAGACGTGTCATCCCGAGATGACACGAGACATCACCACTCTGTTCAACTTGAACTATAACATCATTTTAGACCATTAATTTCAATTTTAGAGAGAAAATTTATTTCGTAGCGCTCGTCCGAGGAGGGTCTCATGTTAAGTGTGTCTCGGCCGAGACGTGTCATCCCGAGATGACACGAGACATCACCACTCTGTTCAACTTGAACTATAACATCATTTTAGACCATTAATTTCAATTTTAGAGAGAAAAATTTATTTCGTAGCGCTCGTCCGAGGAGGGTCTCATGTTAAGTGTGTCTCGGCCGGAGACGTGTCATCCCGAGATGACACGAGACATCACCACTCTGTTCAACTTGAACTATAACATCATTTTAGACCATTAATTTCAATTTTAGAGAGAAAAATTTATTTCGTAGCGCTCGTCCGAGGAGGTCTCATGTTAAGTGTGTCTCGGCCGGAGACGTGTCATCCCGAGATGACACGAGACATCACCACTCTGTTCAACTTGAACTATAACATCATTTTAGACCATTAATTTCAATTTTAGAGAGAAAAATTTATTTCGTAGCGCTCGTCCGAGGAGGGTCTCATGTTAAGTGTGTCTCGGCCGGAGACGTGTCATCCCGAGATGACACGAGACATCACCACTCTGTTCAACTTGAACTATAACATCATTTTAGACCATTAATTTCAATTTTAAGAGAAAAATTTATTTCGTAGCGCTCGTCCGAGGAGGGTCTCATGTTAAGTGTGTCTCGGCCGGAGACGTGTCATCCCGAGATGACACGAGACATCACCACTCTGTTCAACTTGAACTATAACATCATTTTAGACCATTAATTTCAATTTTAGAGAGAAAAATTTATTTCGTAGCGCTCGTCCGAGGAGGTCTCATGTTAAGTGTGTCTCGGCCGGAGACGTGTCATCCCGAGATGACACGAGACATCACCACTCTGTTCAACTTGAACTATAACATCATTTTAGACCATTAATTTCAATTTTAGAGAGAAAAATTTATTTCGTAGCGCTCGTCCGAGGAGGGTCTCATGTTAAGTGTGTCTCGGCCGGAGACGTGTCATCCCGAGATGACACGAGACATCACCACTCTGTTCAACTTGAACTATAACATCATTTTAGACCATTAATTTCAATTTTAGAGAGAAAATTTATTTCGTAGCGCTCGTCCGAGGAGGGTCTCATGTTAAGTGTGTCTCGGCCGAGACGTGTCATCCCGAGATGACACGAGACATCACCACTCTGTTCAACTTGAACTATAACATCATTTTAGACCATTAATTTCAATTTTAGAGAGAAAAATTTATTTCGTAGCGCTCGTCCGAGGAGGTCTCATGTTAAGTGTGTCTCGGCCGGAGACGTGTCATCCCGAGATGACACGAGACATCACCACTCTGTTCAACTTGAACTATAACATCATTTTAGACCATTAATTTCAATTTTAGAGAGAAAATTTATTTCGTAGCGCTCGTCCGAGGAGGGTCTCATGTTAAGTGTGTCTCGGCCGGAGACGTGTCATCCCGAGATGACACGAGACATCACCACTCTGTTCAACTTGAACTATAACATCATTTTAGACCATTAATTTCAATTTTAGAGAAAAAATTTATTTCGTAGCGCTCGTCCGAGGAGGGTCTCATGTTAAGTGTGTCTCGGCCGGAGACGTGTCATCCCGAGATGACACGAGACATCACCACTCTGTTCAACTTGAACTATAACATCATTTTAGACCATTAATTTCAATTTTAGAGAGAGAAAATTTATTTCGTAGCGCTCGTCCGAGGAGGGTCTCATGTTAAGTGTGTCTCGGCCGAGACGTGTCATCCCGAGATGACACGAGACATCACCACTCTGTTCAACTTGAACTATAACATCATTTTAGACCATTAATTTCAATTTTAGAGAGAAAAATTTATTTCGTAGCGCTCGTCCGAGGAGGGTCTCATGTTAAGTGTGTCTCGGCCGGAGACGTGTCATCCCGAGATGACACGAGACATCACCACTCTGTTCAACTTGAACTATAACATCATTTTAGACCATTAATTTCAATTTTAGAGAGAAAAATTTATTTCGTAGCGCTCGTCCGAGGAGGGTCTCATGTTAAGTGTGTCTCGGCCGAGACGTGTCATCCCGAGATGACACGAGACATCACCACTCTGTTCAACTTGAACTATAACATCATTTTAGACCATTAATTTCAATTTTAGAGAGAAAAATTTATTTCGTAGCGCTCGTCCGAGGAGGTCTCATGTTAAGTGTGTCTCGGCCGGAGACGTGTCATCCCGAGATGACACGAGACATCACCACTCTGTTCAACTTGAACTATAACATCATTTTAGACCATTAATTTCAATTTTAGAGAGAAAAATTTATTTCGTAGCGCTCGTCCGAGGAGGGTCTCATGTTAAGTGTGTCTCGGCCGAGACGTGTCATCCCGAGATGACACGAGACATCACCACTCTGTTCAACTTGAACTATAACATCATTTTAGACCATTAATTTCAATTTTAGAGAGAAAATTTATTTCGTAGCGCTCGTCCGAGGAGGTCTCATGTTAGTGTGTCTCGGCCGGAGACGTGTCATCCCGAGATGACACGAGACATCACCACTCTGTTCAACTTGAACTATAACATCATTTTAGACCATTAATTTCAATTTTAGAGAGAAAAATTTATTTCGTAGCGCTCGTCCGAGGAGGCTCTCATGTTAAGTGTGTCTCGGCCGGAGACGTGTCATCCCGAGATGACACGAGACATCACCACTCTGTTCAACTTGAACTATAACATCATTTTAGACCATTAATTTCAATTTAGAGAGAAAAATTTATTTCGTAGCGCTCGTCCGAGGAGGGTCTCATGTTAAGTGTGTCTCGGCCGGAGACGTGTCATCCCGAGATGACACGAGACATCACCACTCTGTTCAACTTGAACTATAACATCATTTTAGACCATTAATTTCAATTTTAGAGAGAAAAATTTATTTCGTAGCGCTCGTCCGAGGAGGTCTCATGTTAAGTGTGTCTCGGCCGGAGACGTGTCATCCCGAGATGACACGAGACATCACCACTCTGTTCAACTTGAACTATAACATCATTTTAGACCATTAATTTCAATTTTAGAGAAAAATTTATTTCGTAGCGCTCGTCCGAGGAGGTCTCATGTTAAGTGTGTCTCGGCCGGAGACGTGTCATCCCGAGATGACACGAGACATCACCACTCTGTTCAACTTGAACTATAACATCATTTTAGACCATTAATTTCAATTTTAGAGAGAAAAATTTATTTCGTAGCGCTCGTCCGAGGGGTCTCATGTAGTGTGTCTCGGCCGAGACGTGTCATCCGAGATGACACGAGACATCACCACTCTGTTCAACTTGAACTATAACATCATTTTAGACCATTAATTTCAATTTTAGAGAGAAAAATTTATTTCGTAGCGCTCGTCCGAGGAGGGTCTCATGTTAAGTGTGTCTCGGCCGGAGACGTGTCATCCCGAGATGACACGAGACATCACCACTCTGTTCAACTTGAACTATAACATCATTTTAGACCATTAATTTCAATTTTAGAGAGAAAAATTTATTTCGTAGCGCTCGTCCGAGGAGGGTCTCATGTTAAGTGTGTCTCGGCGGAGACGTGTCATCCCGAGATGACACGAGACATCACCACTCTGTTCAACTTGAACTATAACATCATTTTAGACCATTAATTTCAATTTTAGAGAGAAAAATTTATTTCGTAGCGCTCGTCCGAGGAGGTCTCATGTTAAGTGTGTCTCGGCCGGAGACGTGTCATCCCGAGATGACACGAGACATCACCACTCTGTTCAACTTGAACTATAACATCATTTTAGACCATTATTTCAATTTTAGAGAGAAAAATTTATTTCGTAGCGCTCGTCCGAGGAGGGTCTCATGTTAAGTGTGTCTCGGCCGGAGACGTGTCATCCCGAGATGACACGAGACATCACCACTCTGTTCAACTTGAACTATAACATCATTTTAGACCATTAATTTCAATTTTAGAGAGAAAAATTTATTTCGTAGCGCTCGTCCGAGGAGGCTCTCATGTAAGTGTGTCTCGGCCGGAGACGTGTCATCCCGAGATGACACGAGACATCACCACTCTGTTCAACTTGAACTATAACATCATTTTAGACCATTAATTTCAATTTTAGAGAGAAAATTTATTTCGTAGCGCTCGTCCGAGGAGGGTCTCATGTTAAGTGTGTCTCGCCGGAGACGTGTCATCCCGAGATGACACGAGACATCACCACTCTGTTCAACTTGAACTATAACATCATTTTAGACCATTAATTTCAATTTTAGAGAAAAAATTTATTTCGTAGCGCTCGTCCGAGGAGGGTCTCATGTTAAGTGTGTCTCGGCCGGAGACGTGTCATCCCGAGATGACACGAGACATCACCACTCTGTTCAACTTGAACTATAACATCATTTTAGACCATTAATTTCAATTTTAGAGAGAAAAATTTATTTCGTAGCGCTCGTCCGAGGAGGGTCTCATGTTAAGTGTGTCTCGGCCGAGACGTGTCATCCCGAGATGACACGAGACATCACCACTCTGTTCAACTTGAACTATAACATCATTTTAGACCATTAATTTCAATTTTAGAGAGAAAAATTTATTTCGTAGCGCTCGTCCGAGGAGGGTCTCATGTTAAGTGTGTCTCGGCCGGAGACGTGTCATCCCGAGATGACACGACATCACCACTCTGTTCAACTTGAACTATAACATCATTTTAGACCATTAATTTCAATTTTAGAGAGAAAATTTATTTCGTAGCGCTCGTCCGAGGAGGGTCTCATGTTAAGTGTGTCTCGGCCGGAGACGTGTCATCCCGAGATGACACGAGACATCACCACTCTGTTCAACTTGAACTATAACATCATTTTAGACCATTAATTTCAATTTTAGAGAGAAAATTTATTTCGTAGCGCTCGTCCGAGGAGGGTCTCATGTTAAGTGTCTCGGCCGGAGACGTGTCATCCCGAGATGACACGAGACATCACCACTCTGTTCAACTTGAACTATAACATCATTTTAGACCATTAATTTCAATTTAGAGAGAAAAATTTATTTCGTAGCGCTCGTCCGAGGAGGGTCTCATGTTAAGTGTGTCTCGGCCGGAGACGTGTCATCCCGAGATGACACGAGACATCACCACTCTGTTCAACTTGAACTATAACATCATTTTAGACCATTAATTTCATTTTAGAGAGAAAAATTTATTTCGTAGCGCTCGTCCGAGGAGGGTCTCATGTTAAGTGTGTCTCGGCCGGAGACGTGTCATCCCGAGATGACACGAGACATCACCACTCTGTTCAACTTGAACTATAACATCATTTTAGACCATTAATTTCAATTTTAGAGAGAAAAATTTATTTCGTAGCGCTCGTCCGAGGAGGGTCTCATGTTAAGTGTGTCTCGGCCGAGACGTGTCATCCCGAGATGACACGAGACATCACCACTCTGTTCAACTTGAACTATAACATCATTTTAGACCATTAATTTCAATTTTAGAGAGAAAAATTTATTTCGTAGCGCTCGTCCGAGGAGGCTCTCATGTTAAGTGTGTCTCGGCCGGAGACGTGTCATCCCGAGATGACACGAGACATCACCACTCTGTTCAACTTGAACTATAACATCATTTTAGACCATTATTTCAATTTTAGAGAGAAAATTTATTTCGTAGCGCTCGTCCGAGGAGGGTCTCATGTTAAGTGTGTCTCGGCCGGAGACGTGTCATCCCGAGATGACACGAGACATCACCACTCTGTTCAACTTGAACTATAACATCATTTTAGACCATTAATTTCAATTTAGAGAGAAAAATTTATTTCGTAGCGCTCGTCCGAGGAGGTCTCATGTTAAGTGTGTCTCGGCCGGAGACGTGTCATCCCGAGATGACACGAGACATCACCACTCTGTTCAACTTGAACTATAACATCATTTTAGACCATTAATTTCAATTTTAGAGAGAAAAATTTATTTCGTAGCGCTCGTCCGAGGAGGGTCTCATGTTAAGTGTGTCTCGGCCGGAGACGTGTCATCCCGAGATGACACGAGACATCACCACTCTGTTCAACTTGAACTATAACATCATTTTAGACCATTAATTTCAATTTTAGAGAGAAAAATTTATTTCGTAGCGCTCGTCCGAGGAGGGTCTCATGTTAAGTGTGTCTCGGCCGGAGACGTGTCATCCCGAGATGACACGAGACATCACCACTCTGTTCAACTTGAACTATAACATCATTTTAGACCATTAATTTCAATTTTAGAGAGAAAAATTTATTTCGTAGCGCTCGTCCGAGGAGGGTCTCATGTTAAGTGTGTCTCGGCCGGAGACGTGTCATCCCGAGATGACACGAGACATCACCACTCTGTTCAACTTGAACTATAACATCATTTTAGACCATTAATTTCAATTTTAGAGAGAAAATTTATTTCGTAGCTCGTCCGAGGAGGGTCTCATGTTAAGTGTGTCTCGGCCGGAGACGTGTCATCCCGAGATGACACGAGACATCACCACTCTGTTCAACTTGAACTATAACATCATTTTAGACCATTAATTTCAATTTTAGAGAGAAAAATTTATTTCGTAGCGCTCGTCCGAGGAGGTCTCATGTTAAGTGTGTCTCGGCCGGAGACGTGTCATCCCGAGATGACACGAGACATCACCACTCTGTTCAACTTGAACTATAACATCATTTTAGACCATTAATTTCAATTTTAGAGAGAAAAATTTATTTCGTAGCGCTCGTCCGAGGAGGGTCTCATGTTAAGTGTGTCTCGGCCGGAGACGTGTCATCCCGAGATGACACGAGACATCACCACTCTGTTCAACTTGAACTATAACATCATTTTAGACCATTAATTTCAATTTTAGAGAGAAAAATTTATTTCGTAGCGCTCGTCCGAGGAGGGTCTCATGTTAAGTGTGTCTCGGCCGGAGACGTGTCATCCCGAGATGACACGAGACATCACCACTCTGTTCAACTTGAACTATAACATCATTTTAGACCATTAATTTCAATTTTAGAGAGAAAAATTTATTTCGTAGCGCTCGTCCGAGGAGGGTCTCATGTTAAGTGTGTCTCGGCCGGAGACGTGTCATCCCGAGATGACACGAGACATCACCACTCTGTTCAACTTGAACTATAACATCATTTTAGACCATTAATTTCAATTTTAGAGAGAAAAATTTATTTCGTAGCGCTCGTCCGAGGAGGGTCTCATGTTAAGTGTGTCTCGGCCGGAGACGTGTCATCCCGAGATGACACGAGACATCACCACTCTGTTCAACTTGAACTATAACATCATTTTAGACCATTAATTTCAATTTTAGAGAGAAAAATTATTTCGTAGCGCTCGTCCGAGGAGGTCTCATGTTAAGTGTGTCTCTGCCGGAGACGTGTCATCCCGAGATGACACGAGACATCACCACTCTGTTCAACTTGAACTATAACATCATTTTAGACCATTAATTTCAATTTTAGAGAGAAAAATTTATTTCGTAGCGCTCGTCCGAGGAGGGTCTCATGTTAAGTGTGTCTCGGCCGGAGACGTGTCATCCCGAGATGACACGAGACATCACCACTCTGTTCAACTTGAACTATAACATCATTTTAGACCATTAATTTCAATTTTAGAGAGAAAATTTATTTCGTAGCGCTCGTCCGAGGAGGGTCTCATGTTAAGTGTGTCTCGGCCGGAGACGTGTCATCCCGAGATGACACGAGACATCACCACTCTGTTCAACTTGAACTATAACATCATTTAGACCATTAATTTCATTTTAGAGAGAAAAATTTATTTCGTAGCGCTCGTCCGAGGAGGGTCTCATGTTAAGTGTGTCTCGGCCGAGACGTGTCATCCCGAGATGACACGAGACATCACCACTCTGTTCAACTTGAACTATAACATCATTTTAGACCATTAATTTCAATTTTAGAGAGAAAAATTTATTTCGTAGCGCTCGTCCGAGGAGGGTCTCATGTTAAGTGTGTCTCGGCCGGAGACGTGTCATCCCGAGATGACACGAGACATCACCACTCTGTTCAACTTGAACTATAACATCATTTTAGACCATTAATTTCAATTTTAGAGAAAAATTTATTTCGTAGCGCTCGTCCGAGGAGGGTCTCATGTTAAGTGTGTCTCGGCCGGAGACGTGTCATCCCGAGATGACACGAGACATCACCACTCTGTTCAACTTGAACTATAACATCATTTTAGACCATTAATTTCAATTTTAGAGAGAAAAATTTATTTCGTAGCGCTCGTCCGAGGAGGGTCTCATGTTAAGTGTGTCTCGGCCGGAGACGTGTCATCCCGAGATGACACGAGACATCACCACTCTGTTCAACTTGAACTATAACATCATTTTAGACCATTAATTTCAATTTTAGAGAGAAAAATTTATTTCGTAGCGCTCGTCCGAGGAGGTCTCATGTTAAGTGTGTCTCGGCCGGAGACGTGTCATCCCGAGATGACACGAGACATCACCACTCTGTTCAACTTGAACTATAACATCATTTTAGACCATTAATTTCAATTTTAGAGAGAAAAATTTATTTCGTAGCGCTTCCGAGGAGGGTCTCATGTTAAGTGTGTCTCGGCCGGAGACGTGTCATCCCGAGATGACACGAGACATCACCACTCTGTTCAACTTGAACTATAACATCATTTTAGACCATTAATTTCAATTTTAGAGAGAAAAATTTATTTCGTAGCGCTCGTCCGAGGAGGTCTCATGTTAAGTGTGTCTCGGCCGGAGACGTGTCATCCCGAGATGACACGAGACATCACCACTCTGTTCAACTTGAACTATAACATCATTTTAGACCATTAATTTCAATTTTAGAGAGAAAAATTTATTTCGTAGCGCTCGTCCGAGGAGGGTCTCATGTTAAGTGTGTCTCGGCCGGAGACGTGTCATCCCGAGATGACACGAGACATCACCACTCTGTTCAACTTGAACTATAACATCATTTTAGACCATTAATTTCAATTTTAGAGAGAAAAATTTATTTCGTAGCGCTCGTCCGAGGAGGGTCTCATGTTAAGTGTGTCTCGGCCGGAGACGTGTCATCCCGAGATGACACGAGACATCACCACTCTGTTCAACTTGAACTATAACATCATTTTAGACCATTAATTTCAATTTTAGAGAGAAAAATTTATTTCGTAGCGCTCGTCCGAGGAGGTCTCATGTTAAGTGTGTCTCGGCCGGAGACGTGTCATCCCGAGATGACACGACATCACCACTCTGTTCAACTTGAACTATAACATCATTTTAGACCATTAATTTCAATTTTAGAGAAAAATTTATTTCGTAGCGCTCGTCCGAGGAGGTCTCATGTTAAGTGTGTCTCGGCCGGAGACGTGTCATCCCGAGATGACACGAGACATCACCACTCTGTTCAACTTGAACTATAACATCATTTTAGACCATTAATTTCAATTTTAGAGAGAAAAATTTATTTCGTAGCGCTCGTCCGAGGAGGGTCTCATGTTAAGTGTGTCTCGGCCGGAGACGTGTCATCCCGAGATGACACGAGACATCACCACTCTGTTCAACTTGAACTATAAACATCATTAGACCATTAATTTCAATTTTAGAGAAAAATTTATTTCGTAGCGCTCGTCCGAGGAGGGTCTCATGTTAAGTGTGTCTCGGCCGGAGACGTGTCATCCCGAGATGACACGAGACATCACCACTCTGTTCAACTTGAACTATAACATCATTTTAGACCATTAATTTCAATTTTAGAGAGAAAATTTATTTCGTAGCGCTCGTCCGAGGAGGGTCTCATGTTAAGTGTGTCTCGGCCGGAGACGTGTCATCCCGAGATGACACGAGACATCACCACTCTGTTCAACTTGAACTATAACATCATTTTAGACCATTAATTTCAATTTTAGAGAGAAAATTTATTTCGTAGCGCTCGTCCGAGGAGGGTCTCATGTTAAGTGTGTCTCGCCGGAGACGTGTCATCCCGAGATGACACGAGACATCACCACTCTGTTCAACTTGAACTATAACATCATTTTAGACCATTAATTTCAATTTTAGAGAGAAAAATTTATTTCGTAGCGCTCGTCCGAGGAGGGTCTCATGTTAAGTGTGTCTCGGCCGGAGACGTGTCATCCCGAGATGACACGAGACATCACCACTCTGTTCAACTTGAACTATAACATCATTTTAGACCATTAATTTCAATTTTAGAGAGAAAAATTTATTTCGTAGCGCTCGTCCGAGGAGGTCTCATGTTAAGTGTGTCTCGGCCGGAGACGTGTCATCCCGAGATGACACGAGACATCACCACTCTGTTCAACTTGAACTATACATCATTTTAGACCATTAATTTCAATTTTAGAGAGAAAAATTATTTCGTAGCGCTCGTCCGAGGAGGGTCTCATGTTAAGTGTGTCTCGGCCGGAGACGTGTCATCCCGAGATGACACGAGACATCACCACTCTGTTCAACTTGAACTATAACATCATTTTAGACCATTAATTTCAATTTTAGAGAGAAAAATTATTTCGTAGCGCTCGTCGTCCAGGAGGGTCTCATGTTAAGTGTGTCTCGGCCGAGACGTGTCATCCCGAGATGACACGAGACATCACCACTCTGTTCAACTTGAACTATAACATCATTTTAGACCATTAATTTCAATTTTAGAGAGAAAAATTTATTTCGTAGCGCTCGTCCGAGGAGGGTCTCATGTTAAGTGTGTCTCGGCCGGACGTGTCATCCCGAGATGACACGACATCACCACTCTGTTCAACTTGAACTATAACATCATTTTAGACCATTAATTTCAATTTTAGAGAGAAAAATTTATTTCGTAGCGCTCGTCCGAGGAGGGTCTCATGTTATGTGTCTCGGCCGGAGACGTGTCATCCCGAGATGACACAGACATCACCACTCTGTTCAACTTGAACTATAACATCATTTTAGACCATTAATTTCAATTTTAGAGAGAAAAATTTATTTCGTAGCGCTCGTCCGAGGAGGTCTCATGTTAAGTGTGTCTCGGCCGGAGACGTGTCATCCCGAGATGACACGAGACATCACCACTCTGTTCAACTTGAACTATAACATCATTTTAGACCATTAATTTCAATTTTAGAGAGAAAATTTATTTCGTAGCGCTCGTCCGAGGAGGGTCTCATGTTAAGTGTGTCTCGGCCGGAGACGTGTCATCCCGAGATGACACGAGACATCACCACTCTGTTCAACTTGAACTATAACATCATTTTAGACCATTAATTTCAATTTAGAGAGAAAAATTTATTTCGTAGCGCTCGTCCGAGGAGGGTCTCATGTTAAGTGTGTCTCGGCCGGAGACGTGTCATCCCGAGATGACACGAGACATCACCACTCTGTTCAACTTGAACTATAACATCATTTTAGACCATTAATTTCAATTTTAGAGAGAAATTTATTTCGTAGCGCTCGTCCGAGGAGGGTCTCATGTTAAGTGTGTCTCGGCCGGAGACGTGTCATCCCGAGATGACACGAGACATCACCACTCTGTTCAACTTGAACTATAACATCATTTTAGACCATTAATTTCAATTTTAGAGAGAAAATTTTATTTCGTAGCGCTCGTCCGAGGAGGGCTCATGTTAGTGTGTCTCGGCCGGAGACGTGTCATCCCGAGATGACACGAGACATCACCACTCTGTTCAACTTGAACTATACATCATTTTAGACCATTAATTTCAATTTTAGAGAGAAAATTTATTTCGTAGCGCTCGTCCGAGGAGGTCTCATGTTAAGTGTGTCTCGGCCGGAGACGTGTCATCCCGAGATGACACGAGACATCACCACTCTGTTCAACTTGAACTATAACATCATTTTAGACCATTAATTTCAATTTTAGAGAGAAAAATTTATTTCGTAGCGCTCGTCCGAGGAGGGTCTCATGTTAAGTGTGTCTCGGCCGGAGACGTGTCATCCCGAGATGACACGAGACATCACCACTCTGTTCAACTTGAACTATAACATCATTTTAGACCATTAATTTCAATTTTAGAGAGAAAAATTTATTTCGTAGCGCTCGTCCGAGGAGGGTCTCATGTTAAGTGTGTCTCGGCCGGAGACGTGTCATCCCGAGATGACACGAGACATCACCACTCTGTTCAACTTGAACTATAACATCATTTTAGACCATTAATTTCAATTTTTAGAGAAAAATTTATTTCGTAGCGCTCGTCCGAGGAGGGTCTCATGTTAAGTGTGTCTCGGCCGGAGACGTGTCATCCCGAGATGACACGAGACATCACCACTCTGTTCAACTTGAACTATAACATCATTTTAGACCATTAATTTCAATTTTAGAGAGAAAAATTTATTTCGTAGCGCTCGTCCGAGGAGGTCTCATGTTAAGTGTGTCTCGGCCGGAGACGTGTCATCCCGAGATGACACGAGACATCACCACTCTGTTCAACTTGAACTATAACATCATTTTAGACCATTAATTTCAATTTTAGAGAGAAAAATTTATTTCGTAGCGCTCGTCCGAGGAGGTCTCATGTTAAGTGTGTCTCGCCGGAGACGTGTCATCCCGAGATGACACGAGACATCACCACTCTGTTCAACTTGAACTATAACATCATTTTAGACCATTAATTTCAATTTTAGAGAGAAAAATTTATTTCGTAGCGCTCGTCCGAGGAGGGTCTCATGTTAAGTGTGTCTCGGCCGGAGACGTGTCATCCCGAGATGACACGAGACATCACCACTCTGTTCAACTTGAACTATAACATCATTTTAGACCATTAATTTCAATTTTAGAGAGAAAATTTATTTCGTAGCGCTCGTCCGAGGAGGGTCTCATGTTAAGTGTGTCTCGGCCGGAGACGTGTCATCCCGAGATGACACGAGACATCACCACTCTGTTCAACTTGACTATAACATCATTTTAGACCATTAATTTCAATTTTAGAGAGAAAAATTTATTTCGTAGCGCTCGTCCGAGGAGGGTCTCATGTTAAGTGTGTCTCGGCCGGAGACGTGTCATCCCGAGATGACACGAGACATCACCACTCTGTTCAACTTGAACTATAACATCATTTTAGACCATTAATTTCAATTTTAGAGAGAAAAATTATTTCGTAGCGCTCGTCCGAGGAGGGTCTCATGTTAAGTGTGTCTCGGCCGGAGACGTGTCATCCCGAGATGACACGAGACATCACCACTCTGTTCAACTTGAACTATAACATCATTTTAGACCATTAATTTCAATTTTAGAGAGAAAAATTTATTTCGTAGCGCTCGTCCGAGGAGGGTCTCATGTTAAGTGTGTCTCGGCCGAGACGTGTCATCCCGAGATGACACGAGACATCACCACTCTGTTCAACTTGAACTATAACATCATTTTAGACCATTAATTTCAATTTTAGAGAGAAAAATTTATTTCGTAGCGCTCGTCCGAGAGGGTCTCATGTTAAGTGTGTCTCGGCCGGAGACGTGTCATCCCGAGATGACACGAGACATCACCACTCTGTTCAACTTGAACTATAACATCATTTTAGACCATTAATTTCAATTTTAGAGAGAAAATTTATTTCGTAGCGCTCGTCCGAGGAGGGTCTCATGTTAAGTGTGTCTCGGCCGGAGACGTGTCCCCGAGATGACACGAGACATCACCACTCTGTTCAACTTGAACTATAACATCATTTTAGACCATTAATTTCAATTTTAGAGAGAAAAATTTATTTCGTAGCGCTCGTCCGAGGAGGGTCTCATGTTAAGTGTGTCTCGGCCGGAGACGTGTCATCCCGAGATGACACGAGACATCACCACTCTGTTCAACTTGAACTATAACATCATTTTAGACCATTAATTTCAATTTTAGAGAGAAAAATTTATTTCGTAGCGCTCGTCCGAGGAGGTCTCATGTTAAGTGTGTCTCGGCCGGAGACGTGTCATCCCGAGATGACACGAGACATCACCACTCTGTTCAACTTGAACTATAACATCATTTTAGACCATTAATTTCAATTTTAGAGAGAAAATTTATTTCGTAGCGCTCGTCCGAGGAGGGTCTCATGTTAAGTGTGTCTCGGCCGAGACGTGTCATCCCGAGATGACACGAGACATCACCACTCTGTTCAACTTGAACTATAACATCATTTTAGACCATTAATTTCAATTTTAGAGAGAAAAATTTATTTCGTAGCGCTCGTCCGAGGAGGGTCTCATGTTAAGTGTGTCTCGGCCGAGACGTGTCATCCCGAGATGACACGAGACATCACCACTCTGTTCAACTTGAACTATAACATCATTTTAGACCATTAATTTCAATTTTAGAGAGAAAAATTTATTTCGTAGCGCTCGTCCGAGGAGGGTCTCATGTTAAGTGTGTCTCGGCCGGAGACGTGTCATCCCGAGATGACACGAGACATCACCACTCTGTTCAACTTGAACTATAACATCATTTTAGACCATTAATTTCAATTTTAGAGAGAAAAATTTATTTCGTAGCGCTCGTCCGAGGAGGGTCTCATGTTAAGTGTGTCTCGGCCGGAGACGTGTCATCCCGAGATGACACGAGACATCACCACTCTGTTCAACTTGAACTATAACATCATTTTAGACCATTAATTTCAATTTTAGAGAGAAAAATTTATTTCGTAGCGCTCGTCCGAGGAGGGTCTCATGTTAAGTGTGTCTCGGCCGGAGACGTGTCATCCCGAGATGACACGAGACATCACCACTCTGTTCAACTTGAACTATAACATCATTTTAGACCATTAATTTCAATTTTAGAGAGAAAAATTTATTTCGTAGCGCTCGTCCGAGGAGGTCTCATGTTAAGTGTGTCTCGGCCGGAGACGTGTCATCCCGAGATGACACGAGACATCACCACTCTGTTCAACTTGAACTATAACATCATTTTAGACCATTAATTTCAATTTTAGAGAGAAAAATTTATTTCGTAGCGCTCGTCCGAGGAGGGTCTCATGTTAAGTGTGTCTCGGCCGGAGACGTGTCATCCCGAGATGACACGAGACATCACCACTCTGTTCAACTTGAACTATAACATCATTTTAGACCATTAATTTCAATTTTAGAGAGAAAAATTTATTTCGTAGCGCTCGTCCGAGGAGGGTCTCATGTTAAGTGTCTCGGCCGGAGACGTGTCATCCCGAGATGACACGAGACATCACCACTCTGTTCAACTTGAACTATAACATCATTTTAGACCATTAATTTCAATTTTAGAGAGAAAATTTATTTCGTAGCGCTCGTCCGAGGAGGGTCTCATGTTAAGTGTGTCTCGGCCGGAGACGTGTCATCCCGAGATGACACGAGACATCACCACTCTGTTCAACTTGAACTATAACATCATTTTAGACCATTAATTTCAATTTTAGAGAGAAAAATTTATTTCGTAGCGCTCGTCCGAGGAGGGTCTCATGTTAAGTGTGTCTCGGCCGGAGACGTGTCATCCCGAGATGACACGAGACATCACCACTCTGTTCAACTTGAACTATAACATCATTTTAGACCATTAATTTCAATTTTAGAGAGAAAAATTTATTTCGTAGCGCTCGTCCGAGGAGGGTCTCATGTAAGTGTGTCTCGGCCGGAGACGTGTCATCCCGAGATGACACGAGACATCACCACTCTGTTCAACTTGAACTATAACATCATTTTAGACCATTAATTTCAATTTTAGAGAGAAAAATTTATTTCGTAGCGCTCGTCCGAGGAGGGTCTCATGTTAAGTGTGTCTCGGCCGGAGACGTGTCATCCCGAGATGACACGAGACATCACCACTCTGTTCAACTTGAACTATAACATCATTTTAGACCATTAATTTCAATTTTAGAGAGAAAAATTTATTTCGTAGCGCTCGTCCGAGGAGGGTCTCATGTTAAGTGTGTCTCGGCCGGAGACGTGTCATCCCGAGATGACACGAGACATCACCACTCTGTTCAACTTGAACTATAACATCATTTTAGACCATTAATTTCAATTTTAGAGAGAAAAATTTATTTCGTAGCGCTCGTCCGAGGAGGGTCTCATGTTAAGTGTGTCTCGGCCGGAGACGTGTCATCCCGAGATGACACGAGACATCACCACTCTGTTCAACTTGAACTATAACATCATTTTAGACCATTAATTTCAATTTTAGAGAGAAAAATTTATTTCGTAGCGCTCGTCCGAGGAGGGTCTCATGTTAAGTGTGTCTCGGCCGGAGACGTGTCATCCCGAGATGACACGAGACATCACCACTCTGTTCAACTTGAACTATAACATCATTTTAGACCATTAATTTCAATTTTAGAGAGAAAAATTTATTTCGTAGCGCTCGTCCGAGGAGGTCTCATGTTAATGTGTCTCGGCCGAGACGTGTCATCCCGAGATGACACGAGACATCACCACTCTGTTCAACTTGAACTATAACATCATTTTAGACCATTAATTTCAATTTTAGAGAGAAAAATTTATTTCGTAGCGCTCGTCCGAGGAGGGTCTCATGTTAAGTGTGTTCGGCCGGAGACGTGTCATCCCGAGATGACACGAGACATCACCACTCTGTTCAACTTGAACTATAACATCATTTTAGACCATTAATTTCAATTTTAGAGAGAAAAATTTATTTCGTAGCGCTCGTCCGAGGAGGGTCTCATGTTAAGTGTGTCTCGGCCGGAGACGTGTCATCCCGAGATGACACGAGACATCACCACTCTGTTCAACTTGAACTATAACATCATTTTAGACCATTAATTTCAATTTTAGAGAGAAAAATTTATTTCGTAGCGCTCGTCCGAGGAGGGTCTCATGTTAAGTGTGTCTCGGCCGGAGACGTGTCATCCCGAGATGACACGAGACATCACCACTCTGTTCAACTTGAACTATAACATCATTTTAGACCATTAATTTCAATTTTAGAGAGAAAATTTATTTCGTAGCGCTCGTCCGAGGAGGGTCTCATGTTAAGTGTGTCTCGGCCGGAGACGTGTCATCCCGAGATGACACGAGACATCACCACTCTGTTCAACTTGAACTATAACATCATTTTAGACCATTAATTTCAATTTTAGAGAGAAAATTTATTTCGTAGCGCTCGTCCGAGGAGGGTCTCATGTTAAGTGTGTCTCGGCCGGAGACGTGTCATCCCGAGATGACACGAGACATCACCACTCTGTTCAACTTGAACTATAACATCATTTTAGACCATTAATTTCAATTTTAGAGAGAAAAATTTATTTCGTAGCGCTCGTCCGAGGAGGGTCTCATGTTAAGTGTGTCTCGGCCGGAGACGTGTCATCCCGAGATGACACGAGACATCACCACTCTGTTCAACTTGAACTATAACATCATTTTAGACCATTAATTTCAATTTTAGAGAGAAAAATTTATTTCGTAGCGCTCGTCCGAGGAGGGTCTCATGTTAAGTGTGTCTCGGCCGGAGACGTGTCATCCCGAGATGACACGAGACATCACCACTCTGTTCAACTTGAACTATAACATCATTTTAGACCATTAATTTCAATTTTAGAGAGAAAAATTTATTTCGTAGCGCTCGTCCGAGGAGGGTCTCATGTTAAGTGTGTCTCGGCCGGAGACGTGTCATCCCGAGATGACACGAGACATCACCACTCTGTTCAACTTGAACTATACATCATTTTAGACCATTAATTTCAATTTTAGAGAGAAAATTTATTTCGTAGCGCTCGTCCGAGGAGGGTCTCATGTTAAGTGTGTCTCGGCCGGAGACGTGTCATCCCGAGATGACACGAGACATCACCACTCTGTTCAACTTGAACTATAACATCATTTTAGACCATTAATTTCAATTTTAGAGAGAAAAATTTATTTCGTAGCGCTCGTCCGAGGAGGGTCTCATGTTAAGTGTGTCTCGGCCGGAGACGTGTCATCCCGAGATGACACGAGACATCACCACTCTGTTCAACTTGAACTATAACATCATTTTAGACCATTAATTTCAATTTTAGAGAGAAAAATTATTTCGTAGCGCTCGTCCGAGGAGGGTCTCATGTTAAGTGTGTCTCGGCCGGAGACGTGTCATCCCGAGATGACACGAGACATCACCACTCTGTTCAACTTGAACTATAACATCATTTTAGACCATTAATTTCAATTTTAGAGAGAAAAATTTATTTCGTAGCGCTCGTCCGAGGAGGGTCTCATGTTAAGTGTGTCTCGGCCGGAGACGTGTCATCCCGAGATGACACGAGACATCACCACTCTGTTCAACTTGAACTATAACATCATTTTAGACCATTAATTTCAATTTTAGAGAGAAAATTTATTTCGTAGCGCTCGTCCGAGGAGGGTCTCATGTTAAGTGTGTCTCGGCCGGAGACGTGTCATCCCGAGATGACACGAGACATCACCACTCTGTTCAACTTGAACTATAACATCATTTAGACCATTAATTTCAATTTTAGAGAGAAAATTTATTTCGTAGCGCTCGTCCGAGGAGGGTCTCATGTTAAGTGTGTCTCGGCCGGAGACGTGTCATCCCGAATGACACGAGACATCACCACTCTGTTCAACTTGAACTATAACATCATTTTAGACCATTAATTTCAATTTTAGAGAGAAAAATTTATTTCGTAGCGCTCGTCCGAGGAGGGTCTCATGTTAAGTGTGTCTCGGCCGGAGACGTGTCATCCCGAGATGACACGAGACATCACCACTCTGTTCAACTTGAACTATAACATCATTTTAGACCATTAATTTCAATTTTAGAGAGAAAAATTTATTTCGTAGCGCTCGTCCGAGGAGGGTCTCATGTTAAGTGTGTCTCGGCCGGAGACGTGTCATCCCGAGATGACACGAGACATCACCACTCTGTTCAACTTGAACTATAACATCATTTTAGACCATTAATTTCAATTTTAAGAGAAAAATTTATTTCGTAGCGCTCGTCCGAGGAGGGTCTCATGTTAAGTGTGTCTCGGCCGGAGACGTGTCATCCCGAGATGACACGAGACATCACCACTCTGTTCAACTTGAACTATAACATCATTTTAGACCATTAATTTCAATTTTAGAGAGAAAATTTATTTCGTAGCGCTCGTCCGAGGAGGGTCTCATGTTAAGTGTGTCTCTCCGGAGACGTGTCATC
>CAIIXF020000135.1:0-25000 GCA_903813345.2 Owenia fusiformis | reverse complement strand
CGAGTTCTCTGTAATCTGACACCATGTTCTGTTATTATTGAGTGAACTAACTCAGATGTGAGCTTCATAAAGACTTTATTGTACCAGCTATCAAGAATCATAATATTACATCATGGCAGGCATCTTGGAAGGCCCCGGATGTTGGTCTTAAAGCCTGCCACTAATGATGTCACTTAACATTTAAAGGCTTAACACAATATTCCATCCGGCATTCGGCGATGTCGACTGGTTACTGGTTGTGTCACTCATTAGCTAATCAACAATAGTTATGTATTTTCCACGAAGATCCAATCAAAATATTCCAAACAGGATTGATGTCTTCCACACAGAATATGTACGTAGGCTATTCCAAAAAGGATATTTGTTTTCCACACAGAATATTTGTTTTCCAAAAAGATATTTGTTTTTCTCACAGGATATTTGTTTTCCAAAAAGGATATTTGTTTTCAAAAAGGATATTTGTTTTCCACACAGGATATTTGTTTTCCAAAAAGATATTTGTTTTTCACATAGGATATTTGTTTTCCATAAAAGATATTTGTTTTCAACGCAGGATATTTGTTTTCCAGACGGTATAATCGTTTATGTGGAGAAATATGATATTGCCGAACACTCACCCCTCCCACATTTAGTAGCCTAATTCTCATCATATTTACACTTAACCTATGATATCACTGTGTTATCAAGTGTAAGACATACTGTAGAGATAAGATTATGAGAAGTTATATCCCGTTACATTAGGGTATTTTGACCATGTCATATGCCTTGTTGATCCCTTGGACTATAACCAGTTTCGAATTGGTATACATTTCCAAATCAATGAATGATAGACAGTTAAAAAGGTGACATTGGATTTTTTTACCTGCGAGTATCATTTTATTTCTGTGACCCAGCGATTATCTGTTTCGTTACGTAACATGTCGTGTCAACCATTCTCCCGGTAATGAAATCGTCTACTACTTCAACTTTGCTGCCCTCAATCGATACATGTACTACATTATTCCATGGGGTGTTTCGTATAAATTTTCATAGTGTCAATTTGTTACGAAAATAAGTTAGGCTGCGTATATTTTAGAATCTACTTTTACCACCTAAACTTATTGTCTAGAAAAATAACTTCATGAAGAATGAAAATTCTATAATTCGAAACTTTGGCCACGACTTCGGCTCCCTAGCTCTGTCTGTTACGTAGAGAATTTTACCAGGAATTTTAAAAACAACTCCACCAAAAAGGTAATATTTTACATTTTATACTTGAGAAGCGACATAAAGTAAGATCCTGGTGGTAGACTAATATGTATACTTCATATTGGAGGTAGAATTACGTTGCTAAATACTTTGAATCACATATGAATCCTAAGTGTTCTCGTTTTTGAATTTTTCATTTTTTAAGAAGTTGGATTGACATCGTGTCCTGTTGTTACGTAGCGTCTGTTGAAGTGCTAAAACATTACATTCAACAGTATTATGATGAAACTCAACACTCATAAATATAAAATGATGGTTAGGCATTTGCGATTTTATGCTAGTCTGCGGTATTCATTGAGATGCATAGCCAATTTATCAAAAAACTGATTTTGGTTTCAAAGACTCCAAGATAGTTTGGTGTCAAGTAACGTAACAAATATCGATTAAACACCACATGCAATGATTCAAATCATGAAAGATATGTCTCTCTGTACAAGAGGTAGGCAGTATTTATAACATAACTTAGTACACCTGGTTAGGATAGTGAGATTCCTCTTGTTGAAACTTCATAATAAAGTTTTGATATGTATAAAATATTCGTTACGTACGGTGTCAACCATATAGTGTTGTATAGCAAAACTGATGATCACTTATGCAAGTGGTTTATTGTTAAGTGAGAACAAGGCTAGGGAGCTTTCTATTTTGATGATATCATATAGTCCTCAACTATATTCTATTTGTAGATAGGTACCATGTTTGGAACCCATGTAACCAAACATAAGATTGACCATCTCCTTTGTTTAGCTGTTCATCAGTCAAAAACTGATGTATGAGTTATCTTTAAAATGAGATTTTCATACAATTTTGATGTTCATGTTGCATTTGTTGTGATTTTGATACAAAACAATGATCAACTTTTTTTCATAAAGTGGTCATAAGTGTTCAGCAATATCATATTCCTTCACTTATATGAGTCTCAAAAAAATTTCCTTGCTGACTGGATGTTCACATTCACAACAATCTTGCACATGCACAATAGAGATCTTCTCTGTATATCAACGTCAAAATTAAGCAATATATCTTCAAGTTCCAGCATCTTTGCACCCAAATTTTTCTATCTAAACAATGAACAATCTTGTCGAATGTAGTCTCAAAATGATCACTGTCATTTCCAATGTTGACGATGTTTATCTTGCCAGTATGCCCGTTATAATAGGCTATTAATAGGCTATAATTGATAGATAAAATAGGAGCAATTAAAACAGTATCATACATCTTTATTCAAGACTGAGTCTGTGTTTGGCATAATCACACTGGTAAATGACGCGCTCAAAATGACAGGCAAATCGCTCTCTAAAACGGAGGGGAGAAAATACGGCATTCTCAGGCCGCCATTTTCAAATCTTCAAGATCTTCCGAGTATGGTGGAATTTTTAGCAATATCTTTGGTAAATATGCACTTTCTGTAAAATTTATCTTAATATTGTAAAAATAAATAATAGAGTATTGCTTGGAAATGTATAACGATCCAGAAGAATCACCAGAATTCAACAACTTTTGGAAGTAATGTTTTTTTCTGAATTTTCAACCAATGATTTTCTAAAATTGACAAAAATCACATTAATATAGATTAAATATCTTCTCTCTTCTGAGATTAACCTTTTCTGAAACCTGTATGACTGATATTCGATCGGGATCGATTGAACTAATTTTGCCCGTTGACCGGGAGCATCACCCTGGACCGTGGGGGGTGGGGGCATCGAGACATCAGTTTGGATGTAACCTCATGTGAAATTAAACTTTCACTTTGTATAGACGAGTAAGTCTTAAATTCATATTCTCTATGTTTTCAGCCAATCTTATAGACAAGTGTGTGTGGCATCACAACCAGTCAGATTTATTTCGGTCCAAAGCCTTCTCTATGTTGCGGCTTTGAGATGATCTATTCGTTTCGTGTGCAATCTTTACATGCTCTTAAAAATACTATGACGTACCTTGAATTTAATTTTGGTTTCACTACCTTAATGAATTTAATGAGAGGTTTTGATGCCAAAAGGTGGCAGTGTGGTGCTATGGGGTCTAAATGACAATCTAGTACATGTACTTTAATTTCTGAAACTTTAAAAAATAATTCATGATGTCATTGGTAACAGGTAGCAAAGTTTGTAATCACTTAGAAGTTGGAGATTAGAAAAAATGGAAGTTAATCCTATTAATACAGATAAACATTATCTACAACCAATGAGTCCAATAACCTCATCAATCTAGCCAATATATCCCATATTAGACACATTATTAAACATACACACTATTTTGTACAGTCCAATGCATTTATCATTTATTCAACTGAGATCCAGATTCCGACATGCTACATTTAATGCATTAAAGGTGCAACAATTAGTGGAGAGGGGCTATTCAACCTTGTTGCCCCTTTAACTGACCTAAGAGAAAAAATGTGTTACAGAGATTACAACAAATAGTTTCTGTTTAATCTATGCTGCAGGTATAAATGTCTCTTTGATTAAGCAAGTATACAATATTTGAGCTATTTTCTTCAATGCATTCATATTTTTGACAAATATGGTACCATATGGCAACATCCCAATTGATGTGACAAAACTGATATCTTGTACTGGACAAAATATTAAGTCGACATCAGATAATGCCTCATGAAATATAAATAGCATGAAAAATAAGTCCAAAACGAGACTATTAGACATGCTGTGGAATATCATATCTATTCCAAAAGCCATAATGGCAATTCAGTACAAGCTTTGATGTATTTTTGAAGTACTTCATAATAAACTGTTTTTGATCACTGATCAAATCTTTTCCACTCCCACTAATTAACAACTCAGATCGGGGAATTATTTTTTGAGAGCCCTCATTGTTGTTCATAAAACTGAAAAGAGATTTTGCTTTTTCTAATTTGGAAATACATATTGTCATTGTTGACCTTGTTTCTTTGATTTGCAGTCCGTGCATATTTACTGCTATTATGTCTTAAAATGTAAAAAAATGTCTCTTGGCATATCCCTGCGGATTGTTATTGTGTACGGACGACCTGATGTTTTGCCCCAGGGCTTCTTAATTGTTTTTACTATTGCGTGATGGAGATGTTTCAGTTCATCTGCTATAGTTTGTGCGACACATATACTTTGATGTTTAATGGCTAAACCAGTTGAATAGTTTGAATGTTTTTCTTCCAATCTCCTAAGAACTTCATTAGCCTGAAATACACAAAAGCAACAATTGAGCCTTGGTGACCTACTTTTAAATGATATCATAGAATTTGATAACCATTGGCACATTATAATTATTATGTCGTGAAATTGTAATCAAATTACAGAACTCTACCATTATTTGCACTTACATTACATTTGCACGTACATGTATTTAAATTTACAAAACACTAGTTACTATCTAGGCTGCTGTTACTATGTAGCTGCTGTTATTACAAAATGTATCCATTGGCGAAGTGATAGCATTTGCCTGAATTAGTTTTAATCTTATCTGCGGTACAGGCAGAACATGACTTTGACCTTACCTCAGAGAACATCGTTGTGACTTCATCTTATTGGGTACCAATGAATACCTCGTATTCTTCTCTAGCAGTCTCCATCGCTGTTCTCAATATTGCTCTCAGGTAACTAGAATCCCACATCTGTCTGGCAATACTTGGGTTTGCTTGTGGATTCTTCTTATAGAATTCATTGGTACTGGAAATAAAAACAAAAAGGCATGTATAATATCTGGAGTATGATGCTGGTCAAATGAGATAATAGTACTAGTTGCTTGATCAGATTTTACTAAGATTAGCTTTGTGTGCTCGATCCCCGGCTAAAATTAGCTCCAAATGATCTCAGGGCCAGCCTCAATCACAGCGGTCCACGATAAATATAATTTTGATTTGTGTCTCAGCCTTCATTGTATATTGCCTTTTATCATGAATTACTGCATAGATGGGGTTTGATCTATACTTAGGCATAGGGAGGGAAGAAATTACACAAACAAGCTCTTATTTCTCCATTTTTGTTGAGAAAACAGTCAAAATGTAAAGAAAAACTTACGAAAACGGTTTGTGTTCCATTTTGGAGCATGTAGTATGCGATTTTCAGATGGGAGCGATCATTTTCACTCGGTACCGATTTAGAGCCTAGTTCCTAAATGCGCCGCTAGGGTCGCCACATTACGTGCTATTTTGAGGGCGTCAAAGACCAGTGTGAATGCAACGTTCGTGTTTTACCTGTTTATTTAGTTGCCGGAAGTCTCCACACAGTCTAAGAGATTTACCAAATTTACGTTTGACAGGCACCATGAGAGCACACCAGTCTGTAGGTTCAATGACCTTGCAGATCTCTCCTTCAGTCTCCTTACACTTAAGCTCCATCTTCCCACCATTTAACAGAGGGTATACATCCTTTGAGGAGTAGCAGCAGCGTAAAGTCCTGCATTATCAATTAACTTTATCTCTTGTGCAACCTTTTCACTTACAGGTAAGTTTAGCCCAGTTTGCGTGCTGCATTTTTGCTAAGCAAATACTCACATTTTCCATCAACAACATACACACATAAATGAGTGTTGTGATGATCTGCGAGCTCTGCAACAAACTGCCCTTTTGCATTTAATTTACCACCTGAACTAGATAGCATGTGTGTTGCTGGACGAAGACTAGGTGGCTTTTAAGCAGCTTATACTGGTCTAAGCCTATTACAGATACATCTTCCCCAGTATCTATTTTAAAATCACATGATTTTTTTCAAGTGGTAACAAAACTCGCCATGGAGGCTCAATATCAACTTAATCACTTAAATCAACATTATCAATACAATGATAGTCCACAGGATATACCACAGTGTTCAGTTCTTCCACAACCTCTGTTAGTTCTTTCCTGTCCTTTTTTGTTGGTTTTTGTTGACCACGTTTTTTGTTGTTGTACGTAGTTCTACACAAACTAGCGAAATGATCTCTGCCTTGACACTTAAAACACTTACCCCATGGCAGGACAAGTCTTTATCCCTCCATATCCATACCTGGAAAATTTATCAGTCTGAGACTTCCCTTTGAGGTGTTTCTTTGATTGTCTTCAGAAAGCAAAGGCTACTAATTGTCCACCCTGGCAGTGCATGATATTTTATTCTTGGTTATACCTCAGCCAATTTACATGTTAAAATAAAATCTCTCCACCCGAGCAGATCATTGACGGGGATGTGATAGAAAATGTTTATGTATATTTTAAATGTTTACAGATCGTAGGCTGAGTTCAACATTCCTCTATTTGGCTTTTCTACTATTTTGAGAAAAACTGGTTTGAAGGTAAAACACCCCTTTTCTCTGTAAACATTTGTTTGATTTTTTTTGAAAATTTAACAAATGATTTTGATTGGTATGTACAAGATAGTTATGTGGTACTATAATATCAAAATGGAATAGAACATGCTAAACAAAATTTAAAAAAATTGTAGATTTTTTCCCCCTATGTGTGGAGAAATTGCAGATAAATCTTATAAATATCAAAACTATATCAAAATAAAGCATGTTTTTCAGTTAAATCATATAATAATTACAAAAATATATAATTAATATTGTACCGATGGTACTTTTGCGCTAGCATCATAAAACACAAGCACAATGCTGCTCTGTTTGCACTCATGACTGTTTCAATTTTTCAAGCACTTCAACCATTGAATGTTTATTAGTGCCAACAAAAATTAGGCTTTTCCAAGAAATAATTGTCAGCCTGATTTCAAAATAAGGCATAGATTATATAATATGAGTGAAACATAAAAGATTAGTAACACAAAAGTAGAGCATCATTAAAATGCTCCATTTTATACTTCTGACTAAGATTTATCTTTCATATGAACTTCAACTATTCATTATGGAATGTTCATTTGAGGTATCAAAAACAATTGGCAGCCTGATTTAAAAATAAGGCATAAATTAGATAATATAATGAGTAAAACCATAATTAATAGTGTTGTAACTCGCGGGGATTTTTGGAATCGAGTAATTCGTGTGATTTTGAGTCTGAAATCGAATAAGAATCGCGATTTTTCATAAAAAAAATAAACAAGAAAAAATCTTACCATTGCATGTCATATGGTTGTTTTTTAGTCCTTTTTCAATGTTGTTCACTTGCACAATACCCTAGGTACGCTAGGTATATCAAGAGTTGTCCATATCTACCGATTTAAATAACATACTTACGATTAATTACGACAAAAATTGAAATATTGTTTATTTTATGTTTCCCGCCACACATTGTTGCAGCACTTTCATTTCCGGTTCTACGGACTGAATTAATCATGGAATTAAAAAATAGACTCAAAAATATTTCATTTAAATTAGATTTATTACTCATATTCATTCAAATAAAAACAAATGATACATGGAACAATAATTTGTACATAGTTTCACCCTGTTTGTAAGAAAAAACAATGCATTTGACGTCAGGATTCGCTGTGAAATCGCGAATACGAATACAAATTCGCGAGTCTCAGACTCGTGTGATAATTCGCGAAATCTGAACTCCTAATCGAGCCGAATTCTATAACACCTTGGCGAGACGATTCGATGACTACGTGAGTACTTATCTACACCACTAATAATTAACATACTACAAAAGGCAAGCATCCTTATGCTCAATTTTATACCCATGACTAGGATTTATCTTTTACATGAAGTTCAACTATTTAACTATGGAATGTTTGTTAGCCACTAAAATATGACCTTTACAAAAACTAATATTGGCACAGAGATTTCAAAATATGCCATAGATTATGTAATATCATGAGTATAAGAATATATAATCATCAATGTACAATAAAAGGCAAGCATGATTATATACTCCATTTTATACTCTTGACTAACAGACAGAGATTCACTCTTTACGTGCACTTTTTTACCATAGTCTGTTAATAATTCCTGTCAATAAAATAAGGCTTCTCCAAAAATTGACAGTCTGATTTCAAAATAAAGCATTTGGATTATATATAATATATAGTACTATATAATTAAAATTCCATTAAAAATTAATTATAATATGATAAAAGGTGTCTGTAAATTGGGATTACAAAATTGAACCTTTATAATATGGTACCATGAGCACAAAAACCATGAATTAAAGACTAGCAATACTTGTGTTGCTATCATCTTCATATTATTTTTGCTTTACTTTCTTACTGGGTCTTATAAAAGCTCCTTGCCATATTTTATAAGTTACATATCTTATTTTCTGGTATAGGCATTGCATTTCTGTAACTGTATGGGCTTTTCCCAAATCATTTCATTTGAGCCGGACTTCTGAATTTTTATCCTGTTGGACTTTTTCAATTTCTTACTCTGATGGTCGAGATATGGAACAATGTACAACGTGATCAGCCTTATCTGAAGTCCCTTCCTTCATTGGCCTCCTTTAAAAGGAGACTAAAAATCAAAATGTTTCCTGGGATTATATCTACTGTGTCCCTTAATATTCTAAATCACAGGCAAGAGATGTATCTCAACAGAGCCAGAGTCGACCTTATTTTGAAGACCCAATTGATATCTCACAATTGGAATAATGTTGACTCCCCAAACTGTGAGTGTGGGTCCCCTGAGACCTTTAGACATTTATTTTTTAGCTGCCCCATGAGAATGAATAAACTTCATCATTTCAATGAAGCCATTAAGTTAATTGTGGATGATATATCACTTTATAAAACCCAACAGGATAAAATTGATTTATATCTCTTTGGTGATCCCCAACTCACCCATGATAAATTAGACAATCTATTTCAGTTGACAGCAACATTTCTTTTAGAAACCTGTTAATGGTTGTACATGGTTGTACATAGTCTGACTACCTTAGACCCCACTTACTCAACCCCTCGGTGTAATTTGTCGCCCCATCTATGTTGCAGCAGGTCCCCGTCAGTACACTTCATTTATAACATGCCAGATCTAAACAGTGGGTGTGTTTTATTTTTCTTGAATTTTTCGTTTATTTATATGTAACATTGTAATAGAAAGCGGACATAAAATGCCAAAAGGCGATTTGCCGCATGATTGTGTATTATGCCATGAAAAATATATCAATGAAATAAACCTATTGTTTAAAAAAACAAACTCTGAGGTAATTCAAATTGATGTTCTTTAGCTATGGATTTAAAATCCTTGAAATCAGTTTTCTTCATTTCTATCACCTTGAAACTTTTTTTAGGATTCACATTTCTTAAATATCTGTTGAGGATTATACCACTCATTGTGTTTGTTATACTTTTCTATCTAACTATGTACATATGGCCAATTATCTCCTCTATTATCTCAAGCTGTCTAATTGGTTCCATAGCAACTATGTATTGTTTTATGTGTTGCATAAACATATGTCAGTGAAAACTGTATTGTCTCTATTATCACAGGTATGTCACTGGCTCTCGAGGAAGAATTACAGCAAGAGGTAGCAAAGTATAGACTACAAGCTTTCTCTGACAATATGAAGAAAACATACTCTTCTCAACCTAATTTGTATTTGTGTTTCTGTAATGAACTTGGATTACAACCTGTCCCAGTAACAGAAGAGATTGTTGCTTAATATGCTGCTTATTTAGCAAGACATTTGAAATACACAAGCATACCACAATACCTCAATATTGTGAAACTTATTCACTTGGAATGTGGATTTGACCACCCTTTTATAGTTGGCTAGTTAAATCAACATGGATGAGGATAAAAAGACAACTTGGTTACTTGGTGCTGAAGTTCATAAAAATAACCAGTTACCCCCACTTTATTGTCACAAGTGAAAGATACATTATATCTATGTGATACTTTTGATTGTGTTTGTTATTTGCCTCGTGTTGTTTTATGGTGGGCTTAACAATGAAAAACAATTTTGTGGGAACTCAGTTAAAATTGACAATCAAGGTAACATACAATTGTCAGATCCATTATTTGTAAACCCTCAATCAGGTAAGCCTTTCACAGGTCAGTGTTTTGTAAAGAAATTCAAGAGTTCTCTTAGGAGCTTTGGCAAAGACAGTTCCAAGTTTGGAACTCATAGCTTTCGAAGAGGCTCTACTGTTTTTGCAATGTCATTTGGAATACCTGGAGAAATAATTAAGGGTATGGGGGATTGGAAGAGTATAGATTATTTAGGTTACCTTGATGAAATACCCTCTAATGTTCAACTGGAATATTGGAAACTGGAATTCAGGGCTGAAGCAAATCTGTCTGTTTTATGATTTGACATCATAGAGTATAGGTTCAGCATCCTGATACTTAATTAACTTCTACCACTTTCTTCCTTTCTTTTATTTTTTCAGTGTTTGGGTAGTTGGAGTTTTATGTGTTAATATGTGTGTGTTTAAAGAAATAATCTAAGTAATGATCTCTTAGACCCAAACACTGGTGTTAATAGTTATTATAGGAAGAAAGGATTTAAATGAAGTTCTGTGAAAAATAGAGATTAAATATGGATGGATGGGAGGGTTGTGCCAGGTGCCTGTTTATGCTAAAACACAATATGAATATTCCTAACCAGTAGCAACTTTTGTACAGGAAGTAAAAAATTCAGCCCCCCCTCTCCCACCCTTTTGTCATATACATAAATGTGTAGTTGCATCAGTAGTGTCACAAGTTCATTGATGTTTTCTGCTTTATAAGTAGAGATCGTACTGTGTTGACATTATGTCATGTGTTGTGACTTTTATTTGTTAATATGTGTGTGTTTAAAGAAATAAAGTTATAATCTCTGGTGTTAATAGTTATTATAGGAAGAAGGGATTTAATCACTTCCAATGATTTCCCATGGTAGTTTTGGAATCTCAGATGCTATCATTGGTTCTTTGGCTTGTTTGTGGGCGTGTTCTTGACATATCGAAAAACTAGCTACAAGATCAGCTATTTGTGTGTTAATATTAGGCCAAAATAGTATGTCTCTGGCTCTCCCCTGTGTGGCTTCAATACCCATGTGATCTTCATGTAACTGGGTCAACATGAATTGCTGTAGAGCTGAAGGTATAACTAGACGACTACCTTTCAGAGTTAGTCCATCATTGGTAGTAAGTTCATCTCTGTATTTACAGTATGGTTTAATATCATTGTCACAGAGATTACGTTGATCAGGCCAGCCTGATTGTATGTTTCAGTTTGTTCATTGTAATGTCATTCTCAGTTGCTTGTTTGAGTTCTTGAAGCCTGGTGGATGATATGGGCAAAATGTTGATATGATTGATTGCATACATTTCCTGTTTGGGGTCCGGGTCAAGGACGAATGCTCTGCTGAGTGTATCAGCTATATGCAGGAACTTTCCAGGTACATATGTTGAACATTCAATGACTATCATTGCAATCTCAACATCATGCGTTGAATACGAGCAGGGGCTGTGATAATAGCGAAATTCGAATCTATAGGCTAGCGATCTGATTGTACTAGAACATCCTTTCCAAAGATGTACTGGTTGAATTTGGATGCTGAAAATTCAATAGCTAGGCACTCCTTCTCTATTTGGGCATAATTTCTTTCAGCACTAGTGAGGGAGCGTGATGCATAGTGCACTGGGTGATGGTCCTGCCAGAGTGTGCCACCAAGCCCTTGAGAAGAGCTGTCACATGATATTGTAACAGGTTTTTTGACATAATATGCTAGGGCTGGTGTTTCAGTTAGCAGTTTTTCAGGTTGTTATAACATATATCCATAGAATTGCCCCAATGCCAGGGGACATTTTCTTTGAGAAGCATTTTAAGTGGGGCAGAATGAGTTGACAAGTTGGGTATAAATTTTCCTAGATAGATTGTTGATCTGAGGAAACGACGAACACTGGCAGTATCTGTGGGGGGAGGCATTTGTAGGATCGCCTTAACCTTGTCTTGGTCAGGACGCATGCCTTTCTGGAAAATACGTGACCAATGTAGGTGATGGCGGATTGAGCTAGCTTGATCTTTTTGCGATTTAGGGTAAGACAAGCATGTATGAGAATATCGTCCATAATAACTTCACATCCCGGTATACCATCGAAGATCTGGGACATTCTAGCCTGAAAAACTTCTGGACTTAAAGTCCATATGGCATACAGATGGTAGGTGGAAGTACTTTTTTTATAAAAATAAAGACAGCAGTTTTTGTTATTAAATACCAATATCCTATAGCTGCCCTGTATTGACATATGTCAATACTCATGGTGGTTTAAAATTAAAGTAATAACCCTAGTGAGTGAGAGTGGGATAAGCGGGAACTATTCTCAGTGCAGGAATTCATTGAACACACTATGCTCGAACAGGTGGAAATGTACATCATTAATACTCGACATGTAACTACATCAAACATGGTTGTCAGGTAATTTATATTGCTCAAACAAAATAGATAAAAAGAATAAAAACAGACAAAATGATTGATGATTGCTCATAAGGGAATAAGTCATATTATGTAAGTACGCAGATAATTGAGGGATTAATAGGACTATAATATGTTGCTTGCTGAAAAACAGTGTTGCAAACTATGTCATGCGACCTTGCCATTTCAAAAGTGTCGGTAAGACTTAGTTCTGCTCCGTCCATGGCTAGCATTTGTAGTTTTTCGGACATATAATCGTCTGTAATGTTCAAAATGATGCGATCTTAGATTTGCTCATACCGATGATTGAAGGCACAATGTTCACTGAGGACGTATTAGTCTCTGAGAAAAGATTCAAACGATTCATTATGTTTCAGTGAACGAGAATTAAACATCTTCCTTCCATATATGACATTCACCTTTGGGATCACGCGGTAGTATCTCTTCGGGACGTATCGAAAGCACTCCGTCCCGAAAAACCTTTAATTTGAATTTAAAACCTACCCAAGTAGCTGTAACTATAACTGATTGCATGAAATTGATAATTTAAATGTTTGTGAAGATGTTGCTTTTTAACTTTAATTATATGTAATTGTCCTGTATTTGATTTTGTGAGGAAACCAAGTGTCTGGTTTGAAACACAATAAAATCTGGAATCTTGTTTTGCTAATGTTCAACATAAATAAGTTATAAATTATCGGCCGAGGGCAGATTAGAGCGGATCAATCAATGATGTACAAAAAGTAACATGTAAAAGAAAAAACGCTATACTATTGTGATGACTATTGCTCTCGACAGAAAGCTTCAATTTTCATTGCATCATATTTATTTATTTACCTGTATTTAAACAGAGTGGTTTTAAACATATGCAGTTACTACTTAAATGATAATAACACTATTTGCTTAATTCTATGAAGAATGTTTTTATAGTTTTTAATATTCTATCGTCCAGCGTATTCTCTCCGAATTATTGATCTGGCTATGAATTTTATGCACTAAACATAAACAAGTAATACGTATCAGAATGATACTATACAATATTATATCACAAAGAACATTTTGTCATGACTATACATATTTTCTAAGTTCATCATCATGCCACAGTGTAAATGTACTGTATGACATCCAAGGCAAAGTACTAACAAAGCCGGTGTGAAAGAAATTATGGTCCCCTTTCCTAACGGCCCTTTCTGGCCCTGATTGTGTATAAATAATAAGGAAAATAATTGTAATCAGGTCACCATATAAATCAATAGAGACTAGGACCATAATTTGATAGGACCATCTACGCTGCACAAAAACGTTTCTAGATTCATATAAAGAATGCATCCTCATACAACACTAATTGGTATATAAACAACATCTACTGACTTGGTCTGATAATGTAATATAAAGATTTTAACTGTTGTGTGTCAACCTTTCTTCTGTATGATTCCATTGGAATTACATTATGAAACGTGTACCATATAAAATGATACATGTTTCTAACGTTATGCTGAAAATAATATAATTGACATCACCCATCCTTTCGCATTTTTTTCGGAGTGGTTTCGATACGTCCCGAAGAGATACTACCGCGTGGGGATGAAATAATTGTCGAATTTCAGAAATTCAGTGTTGAAGTCGTGACGAGGGTTAGGCTCACTATTATCTGGATCCACGGGCACTGGATCATAAGTAAATTGTATATATACATTTTCTGCTTGTGGTCCCATGGTATAGATTAGCTGGCTCACTTGACTTTCACCATCATCTTTGTTAAGTTTAGAGGCCATTTGGAAGTGTAGAAATCGTTCCTTCCACTGAAGCCACTTGTTAGTATTTGTAGAGTCAAACTGTTCTGGTGGCTGGAAAATGAGGATGTGACGTTGTCCATATAACATGCAGACTGGATTAGGGCTGTGTGCAAATGTCAATGTGAAACTTTTCTGTGAATATTTTCCTGAAAATGTACTCACTTCACATCGAATATTTCCAAAAGTACAACGACTTTTGCGAAATCCACATGTCCTACTCATGCTCTGTGTTCACCCATTCTCAAATTTCAGGTCCATTTCGAGGTTTTAACTTTCGAAAAATTAACTGTTGTTTTACTGTTAATACACCAACGTAATCTACACAGTCGAAAGGATAATACTCCCAAATATCTCATGCTTCACTATCTAAGTTTTTGAGATTTACCATGATATGTGAAGGGAAGGCAAATTGATAATTTTGCTATATAAATCTCCGTTACTTCTGGTATTATTTGTACTAATCAATGTTTCCGGAAATATGATGAAATTCCGGTTATAATGAATTTCATTTCCTCAAAACATTACATTACCTAACAGAATGGAACCAAGTTTTAGATACACTGCTCTGGTTAAATCATCTGTGGGAATTGTGTATAGAACATTCTCTGTAAGTCATTCACCATTCTTCCACGACAAATTACAAGACGACTGCTTGCTATTCATGTAAACTTTTTAAAATGAGTCTGATTGGCTGACTTTTGTGCCCATGGTAGCTGGTCCACATTGCATATCCTGATGTAATCCAACACAATGCCACTAGCATATGCAACAGCATGATCATTCTGCAGTTGAATGTTGCCCCAAAACACTCTGTTTACATGTGGTACTTGATGGAGGTCCAAAAGGTCAATTTACTCTGAATTATGTTTGGTAATCACCAAGGGGGTGCACTTTCTGTAGTACTGCTCCAAACAACCTCTGTAATACTGCTCCAAACATAAATAGGGTTTGTGGAGGACACATCTTATTTCTTCACATGCTGTCATATTACACTAAAGTTAAGTTCCAACGTTTTGGTGCTTTCCTGCTCATTGAAGGCACATTTCTTTGTTATGATCAGTCAGCTGTGGTCTCTTTAAAGGTCTCATGGCCTTGCATCCGTTATAAAGAAATCACTGGTTGTCTTTAGCTCTGGAACACGGGTTTTGAGGTGAGACAGCCATTCATCTCGTAGACTACTGGTTGACTTAAAACGATTTTGATGATATAAATGCAGCAGGTGTTGGTCTTTTCTTACATTTTTCTCTCTAGGGCAACTATTGTTGTGACAAGGGTTCTTAGTAATAATATGATATAACAAGTCCTTCAACTTGGATTATATTTGATCTAAAAGGGGAGTTCAATTGGTCTGCCACCCTTATTAATGATATATTTTAGTTTTAGTCGCCTTGCTGATATTGCAGTATCAATGAAATGTTAGCTAAGTTTTTTCAACCTGTCTTAATTGCCAGCTTTAGTTGAGCAATTTTCTAGATGGGGTGCCTTCATACAATCTCCTGGAGACCTTCCCATACCCTATACTCACTGGGGTTTGCATCAGGGCTATTAGCTTGGTGATCATCAGGCCTTATCAGTTCAGGAACATTTTGCAAATTACTTGCTTATTTCTCATGGCACACCACGTGTTTAAGTGAGACGCTGGTGACATATTTTTCTCAAGTAAAAGTATATAATTTATGGTCCATGGCTAGATTACAACCTCAAGTTTCATTTGGTATGCAAATTCTGATTTAATGTCAAAAAAAGTTTTTTGGCCCACCCTGTAGTTTTAAACTATCGTAACCCACTATAGCGTTTATCATTGACAATACCTGAGACCTAAGGTCGACCATATTGGAGTTAAGTATTGATGAATCCTTACCTAGATAATTAGTATTTCGTACAATGGGTATGTTCTGTATAACCAATTTGAACTTTTAATCAAGATTTGTATTAAAATAGGCATTTAGCCAAAGAAAAAAAGAAATGCAGAATATAAATTGCATTATATTTTATTTATAAAATTCATTAAATATATACACTGCAATCATTAAGCACTTTAGAAAGGTAATAATTGAGCTATTTTTGAGGCATTTAAAAACCATCCCAAAACAAAACAAATTAATTGCTAATTGAAATTCCCTATACACTTATTGCAAATTTCATTCTATGAGGCACTTATTTCTGGTGATTTTCAGTAGTCCATTGAACTTCTCCAATGTTGACAGTGCCTGCACTCACCAATACATATTATATTTTCCTTTACCCCTTGACATACCTATTTTTCCACCTTGCGCTGACAACCTGCAAAAACATATCAACTCATAGAATGAAATAAAAGTTCTCAAGTAACATTAAACATACATTAAAAATTATCCTCAAATGCTCTGAAAAGGTCATTGCGAGTACATACGATAGGGTGTAATTAATTAAGAAAAGTCCAATGACTTTTTAGGATTTGCTTTAACATTTTTGCTTGTATTGATATTTTTACCTAATAAAATCTACAGGTGGAATACTGCATCGCCATATTGTTTGATTAGTTAACTCTAACATATCGCTGCTCTAGTAATATATCATTCCAAGTCCACCCAACACTGTTTTGAGAAAACAGGGATAGAAACTTGAACATAATAAATCTATATGGTAATTCAAATTATATTAGTTTATAGACTCAAAGTTGGGTATGTTAGGCAGAGACATTACATTTTATGTTAATCTATGGTCTGAAATGTTTCCCCTTGATCATTTTTTAAAATCTGGTATATGGAGATAAAACATTTTAGCACCAGATTGCGATCAAACTGTTAATATAATGGACATAGAACATAGAAAATTAATGATAACCCTCTAGATGCTTATTCTCAGAAGCAGCCAAGCCCCTCCTCCACCCATTATGGTTAAAACTTTGTTTTAATCTCTCATTTTCATTCTTTTAAATTTGATATAGTTTTAGAACAAGCAACTTACATGATGTTTACAAAAAATGCTCTTTATTAATATAAAATAGTATCAAAATAAAATAATAAATAAAATAATAAATAAAATAAGCCACTTCTCTTAAGTGTTCTTTAGCAAATATGCTATAACTTTCAGATGGCACTTTATATAAAACAATGCTGGTTAATGGTAGTAGTCAGTTATATTAACTTTTAATCAAGTAGCACTGTGTCATTTTACAAACCAAAATATAGTTGTTAATTATACAATTCTCATTTTTTCATTTTCTGTTTCATTCTGCATGTATGTTACTTTACACTATCCTAAACTATACTGTTAGAATATTGCCAATCTCATCTCTAAACGAAAACTAGAAAGACATACCGGTAATAAAATTCAGTACATCGTTTGATAAAACAGGTGCACCAGGAATCATAAATTAATTAAATGTAGCAAGGTAATATTGCCCTTATAAACTAAAAAATATTCATCACTGCATCATTCTCATCAATGAATTCCTTCCACTGTTTTGTTTATTTTTATCTATACAATAAGTATAAGTTCAGTTTGAGTTAAAGATAATAAAAAGATAAAAGTCTACAAACGCAACTCAACAATAACTGCAGTAACATCTTAAGTATCTTTTCCTCATTTTCAAATTTAGATTTACTGTCCACTCTGTTTCACCTAGCCTTGCCCAAGTCGGTCTCTTTTACTTATCTTGATTTCTATTATGACCGCCTTGTACCAAAGAGAAAGCCACGTGCTTTACCGACAGTTTGTTGATGTCGGTAAAATTTGACCAATCAACGACGGCCCTGTAGCGTTAGCTCATTATTATGCAAGGTCAAAAACAAGTATACTTTTCACCGGGACTTTTCACGAACAAATCTTGCACGAATCTGATCACGAATTCATCATGAAAATACAAATATTTTATCAGATAAATATCAATGAGAGTTTAGTGGATGCCGTGACATCGATCGGATAACCAAAGGTGAGAAGATTTCAACAATAAACGATCGCTGAACATGTAGAGATTCAATCACCGATCGATCGACAACATGACCCGCTACATTGGACTAGGTCTTCGTGCATTTTCATCGCGATATCAGTTTTAAATCAACATTGAATCGCATAATATATTGTAACTCTAAAGAAACACTCGATCAGATCATTGAATTTCAAGTCGTAGATGGGAAGTTTGTTTTGTTTATGCAGCTCAACCTAATAACGTTTTGATTGGTCATTCAGCCTGAAGTCACACGTCGTGTCCACGCGTTATCTGTCAATCAATAAGGTTTCGCGATACCCCTAATAGCGTAGGTATTATGGAAATCTCGAAACCGTTGAATATTTCAGCATAATAACAGCGGAGATGTATTGGATTGTACAAGGCGGTAATAATTCAAGATCAGATAAGTAAAAAATACCGACTTGGGCAAGGCTATGTTTCACCTTTAGATCTAATTTATCATTGACACTTAACTCCAATTTCTGTCATTTTCTGTATATTTTTTATATAATGCATTGATCTCTCCTAACTACTTAACTACCTAACTGTTTTATCGTTTCATTTCTGCTTTTTATTTTTCTCTTTATTTCCTTCCTAATTAAGCAATCTTTGACTAATCAGTGGTTTTACTACATTTTTTACTTCTCCTTTGGGTAGTGGCTGACTTCTTCGTCTCATTCATTTTCATTGGTATTTATTTTCTTCTTATCACTGCTTTGGATAGCATCTGACTTCTTTGTCTGGTTTGTATCTTACAACTTTCCACCTGAACAATCTTTGACATTATAGCTTGATCTTCCAGTGGCATGAATTTTATCATGAATTGCAAATCTTTCTTTTTTCATCAGTAAGCTGTGGCCTCTTTTTAATCTTGTGTATCTTAGGCCACTTTGCAGTATACTTGGTAGGTGTGTCCTGTGCTGTCTGTCCATGGCTGCGGTTATACTCTCTGAGACGTGAGCTTTTTTCTAAGGGACACCTTGTTAGATTCAGTTTCATTAAAATCAGTTCTATACTCTAAGGAATAGGGGGAATTACTGTTGTAAGTAATTTCTTTGACCTTTGTGTAGGGTAGATCATTGAAACAAAAGTTCACAGATGCGCTTTTGAAATCCATGAAGTCAGATTCTGACATACGTTTAACAATATATGGTTGAACACTTGCATTTTTAATTGCTGTAGTCCTGGTGGACTGTAGATATCTAGTGGTTTAATTTCCCGTTCAATGTTACTATGCATGCTGTCAACCTCTTGAATCTCGCTATGGCTAGCTTCACCAAATTTTTGTGTGATCTTTATGCATGGTTGTTTTTGTTCATATGGCTTCATCATGTCTATAAGAGCAGTGCTCATGATTGAATTTTTATTTTGACTGACGCATGAATCTGACCAAATTTTTAAGTGTTCTACAGTGTTGTGGTCTTTCAAAAATGGGCTTAAAGCATGAACAGTGGCACTAGCTATTTCATTAGCTCCGCGACCTGCAATACTTTCATCCCACACACACCACACACCACTTGACTCTCCGTTCCAGCTTATATTGTAAGTCATGTTATAGACTGAAAGTTTTCTCTTGTAATAGAAAGAACCTATTTCAGCCTTTGGACATGATAGAACACTTTCTAAGTTCATACATACTGTTGGTACTTTGTCACTTTTGATATCTCTATCTTTTGTTTTTTCTGTATGTGCACCTCCTTTTCCTGCTTTGTGCTTGTCATATTTCTCCATCAAGGATTTGTCAATCAAATTAAGTTCCTTTTGATGTTTGTATAACTCACAAAGGTCATACAAGTCCTTCTTTGGCTCGTGGAACCCTAAATTAAACTCAGTAGAAAATATATTTCGATAAACATGTTCTTTCACTTGATCATTCACTGTTCTTTTGTACAGACGGTACATTTTTTTCCTGTTTTCTCACTCTAAGCAAAATTTCCATTCCACAAAGAAAAACAAAACAGCAACAAATACATACTACAATTGGTTGATGGATACTCTTATTATTTTAACCTGTTTTGAATGTAAATCTTCTTTCCCTTGGAATAATTCAAAATAATGTATCAGAAATTGGGTACCAGGTTGATCACCTTTCTAGCCCACCAAAGCAAAATAATATTACAGATATATGAAATTGTGGATGTGACGAGAACACCAATCTTCTGAGAAGGAGATCAGTCAAAAATTCCATATTTTGAAGATTACCGATCCAATTCACTCGATCAAATCCTACTTTTAATCTTTACAGGATGAAAAAAATGAAATATCTAAGCTCAAGTTCCAAAGATAAAGACTTAAAACCTTAAATAAACCCAGTGAGAAAAGCAAACTCTAAGTTTAAGCCTGTCATAATAAAATAAACCCTAAATATATCAAACCCATGTTCTAACGTGAAAAGAAATAGTGTCCAACCCCTTCCCCCAAACAAGAGTCAATATCACAATCCAGGTCCAGAACACCAAGGGACATATCATTCAAACTGAAGTCATTACAACTACATGTTGAAGTAAATAGTACCATGGGTACTGGGCTTACATGGTGAAGTTTTTGCGATAAAAAATGGTGGCCATTTTTAATTCTTGAAAGAATTTTATGCCAATTTTTTTCATTAAAGAAACATGTCAGAAATTTTGAAACTAGGTGAATATTTGAATCAGGAGTCATAGGGGGGTTTTCTGTATTGATGTCAAAGAAAAATAATGAAAACAGGAATCTTATTGGCACTGTCACTTCACTACACTTGTGGGGCACCAAGGCGACCTTCAGTCATTTTAAAACCTACGTAGTGTCCATATGGATCTGGATATTTAGTCCTTATTCTAGTGACGCAACAGCTTGGTATCACTGCCCTCACTCCTTTTCCCAGGCGGCCATACTCCCATAAAACAAACTGTCTGTATGCCCCGTATCTGATGGCCCTGGACACATTTGCATCTGGGTCTTCGGGATCGTAATCCCCATATCTAATCAAGTCCTGCTGGTGTGCCAGGGCGATTCCTATCACTGTTTCATCAAGGATGGCAATGTCCATTTCCTGAAATCAAACAAGTTACTTACTACATAATGATGATGATGCTGCAACTTACGTTCAAACATGTAATATTATTATGTTATCTGATTTCACCTGTCAAGTCCCACTTATATCAGTAGAAATCTTATTTTTTTGTGAAAAATAACAGCCAAAATTTTGGATATGGATATTTTTTATTTTTCTTATCGCACGTTTAAAAAGCTTATTGGTGGGCGGGAGCAAACATAAATCAATTCTTCTCATCCAAATTCGAGCAGAACTGCTAACCTGTTCAAATTTTTAAAGATGCAAGAGAAGACTGATTAGGCTTTGGGCATGCAGTGTAAATAACATGTTGACCATATTGCTCTTCAAAGTGCTGTATTTATCACTGTGTGTATTGTTTTCAATTGACAGTTGTGCATATATCTAACTGTTCCAATACTTCAGAAGAGCACTTGAATCCAGTGTTGAATAGATTCAACGGTATTCAATATGCAAAGTACCATGTATATCATTGGTTATCTATCCCCAAATAAACTTAATTTAGATGATTTCCAATCACAAAGTTATGTCATTGTTCTGTTTTTGTATTCCATACACAATTTGTCAAATATCCACAAGTTACTACTGTATTTGTTCACAAAAAATGAGAATTGTTCATTGTGAGATTTTTTCTGATTTTTTTAATACCTTCAAATATAGAAATTATTCACTATATACTTTGGCATAATCAAGATATATGGAGTTATCGAGATAAATAATCATGAAATTATAGCAACCAATACCACTATTCTCAAGTGGCTAAACATTTGTTTAATGGTTCTGTGTGTTTGCTTCTTTGTACTTACTGATCTCCTTGATATGCAATTGTCAGGCTGAACACCGCAGCACACCCTCTCCATCTGAGTAGGCATTGGTCTGCAATGTGTGCATGTGCACCACTCTGGCCGGGGCCAGGGCCGGGGCCTGGATTTGGTTCGTCTGTAGAGCTCACGGCTAAAACATCGAACAATATTGCAGGCACCCTCTTTAGCACCTTCATCAGCAGGTCTTGACACTCTTTAAGTGTTAGTTAGGATATATAACTCTGAAAAATAAATGCACTTGTAAGTTATACTATTGCATTTTGGAAATGTTCTATTGCAATGTGACAGCCTATAATCAAACATTGAATTTGTATTGCATGTTTGTAAAATCTATTCAGAAATTCATAAGTGAATATCAGAAATTATAATCAGACATCTTACATTGCAAAGATTTTATTTGGAGACTAGGCAGTGCCTGTTGTATTCTAATTGAGTAAAATTTTTGCATCTCAATCATAGAGACAACGTATATTGCCATTACTGGAACTGTACATTGCATATTTTAAATTTTGTATTGCAGTGTGAGTACTGATAATTGTAGATTCTTTACTATCAGAGCCGTACACGAGTATATCATCCATGTGACACACAACATTAGAAATCCACAAGAGCAATTCCGACATTCTGCGTTGATAATGTTCTGGGGCGGAATTGATCCCGAAAGGAAGTCTATTAAACACATACCTACCAAATGGTGTAATAAAAGTTATTAGCAACCTTGATTCAGGACTAAGAGGGACTTGATAAAAATTCCATTACCCAACTGAGCTAATGTATGGTCAACATGGGGCATTGTGTATTTCTCTACACAAACTGAATCATTGAGACGTGAGTAATCTACACACAGTCTAACAAGACTGGTCAGCCAAGGCCTGAGCATCTGTTTTAAGTTTTATACAATAATCACCCTTGAGTTTTCCTAGACCCTGGAATAAGTCTTTGTATTTTACAAACACATCTGATTCAGAACCTTGTACGAGTACATGTTCAATATTGTCAACCTCTGGATTTTCAACATGAACATCCTGTGCATTAACAGTAACAGAGTTGAGAGAAATAAGACTGAGCCTTTTTATGGCAGGTACTCCAAGTAAACATTTCTCTACACCCTTCACTACATACAAGTCATCTCTGATTTGTGTATTACCACATTTCAAGTCAGCCGTGACTACACCTTGACACCTGAGCCGGGTTCTACTTGGTTTTTCAATTTCACAGGAAAATTTCTTCTTATACAATGAAAAATTTCAGGAGAAATAACTGAAATATCAGCTCCTGTGTCCAGGCGGTAATCTACAGCTTGGCCATTTACTTTGACATTCACAGAGAAATCTGTACATGTTACATTGTTACAAGTAAGGAAACCAATAAATGCATGTTCAGTTTCAGCGCTGTCAACCATATTTCTTTTACTGCAATACAACTTTGTGAGGTTTTAGGCTTTTTGATTGATAACATTTATGTAAAGTTTGGAAATACTGTTTGGAAATACTGTTTAATGTCAAAATATTGCCAATGTCTTAAACAATTCCCACATCCTTTAGCATCTCAAGTGGTAAAACTTGAAACTTCGAAATTAATTATTGTATTTAGTGAGTCCTCCAGTCCTTTCATAAGTCACTTTTGTTGGCAGTGTTTGTTGGGTCAATACCACAAGACTAAGTACTGGTCACTGCCCAAAACTCAACTTTCTGAAAAATATGAGAAATGCTCTAATTACAACAACAATAATATGATAATACTAGGTTAATATAGTGCCATCACAGGCCCAGAAGCATAATTGCCACAACTGACTCTAAGGGCAGATCTCTCATGACACATTTTTTAGGATGACGACTAGCAAACAGTACGTTTGTGGAAATTTAAAATAAATACAGTATATACTGTATATACTTGACTTGGGGTTAAGTGTGTAAATCTACAGTAACACCTTGTAGATGACAAAATTATGAAATGCCGAAATGGAAAGGAATTTTGAAAAATTATTTATTTGAATTTACACATTACTGTATAACTTATCAAAGCCCTCTGCAAATATCATAAGAGTATTGAACTTTTATGAAACTTACCAAATATTCGCAAAATGCGGAAGTAATCTCTACAATGCAGCTTGAAAATGATGAAACAAAAAAATGAAAAATATATATTTATAGCCAAGACATCTATCGGCGAGCTCAGGAATGAAAAGCATGAACCAATTTGTCATGCCAGAACAGCAACTCACCTGCTATGTTATAAATGCATTGTTTCCACTAATTTCTGTATCACTTTGCTCAACATTTGTACTTTTCCCTTTGCTCCTGTATTTGCGGTGGTTTTGCGGCTCTGTTCATGCTGAATGACTTTTGCTTCTTTGTCTTTTTGTCTCAATTGTCACTTTTTCTTTAATAACTTTTTTAATTTTCAGTACTCACCTTCAGTTTTGGAAAAGCTCTTTTCAGTCATGAAGCTCAGTAGGGAACCACTAGAATGGGGTAATACGTAAAATGTCTGGTTGAGGGAGTTGAATCTCGAGGAAATTTGGGCCTCTGTTACCTCATCAATGAGATTCAGGGCTGCACCACTATCTACCAGAACTTTCACTTCGCAATTTGCAATATTAAAATAAACATATGGTCGTGAATCTCTATGAGATGGTATTACCAGCAAAAATATACTGTAATTCCTGGGTTTTTGGCGAATCAGATATCATGCATGCCTCGTTTTGATAATCCTGGGACTGGGCATGGTATTGATCAACATATTCAGGTGGAAATTCATGTGGAGTTTCAATATATTCATGCTGTGGTAGAGGTTCAACATATTCATGTTTAAGATATACGTCATTCACATTTGAATAACTCTGGGATTGATGTTATAGTTTGGGGGTCTGGGGGCATATCCTTGGGATGA
>CAIIXF020000134.1:0-25000 GCA_903813345.2 Owenia fusiformis | reverse complement strand
TCATTGGACTTTAAACAGGAATGGGAACTTGTTTTATGGGCATATTTGAGATTGGCTGTTCTAACCATGTATTTTCTTTCTCCCTGGGTAAAAGTTGATTTAACTGGATTTTAGGCTTAGCATTAGTTGTTAACAAGTGTTTCCGATTTCTGCGGTAAAACTTACCACCGTGATCAATGATTTATGACTTTGGGGCATTTGCACGAGATACAACTTTAGCTGGCGAACTCCAATTTTTATCACTATTGAGCTTAGCGCGTACAAAATTGCCCGATTCCAATTCTGGTAGAGATCTAGCACCTTTATGCTTGTTAAAATTTCTCGCATAAATTATCTTAGTTTTGTTATCACGGTCGCGAATCTCATCCTGTTCAGGCCATCTTGGATTGACATTATTGGGTAATGTTGGCAATGTTGTTCTAATATTCCTACCCATCAAAAGTTGAGCAGGGCTCTTGCCTGTAGCTTTGACCGGAGTACTGCGGTGAACCATAAGGCCTAGAATAGGGTCATCGGTAGACAAAATTCGCTTAGCTGTCTGCACGGCCCTTTCGGCTAACCCATTACTCTGGCTGAAAAATGGGCTACTTGTTATATGTTGAAAGTCATATTCCTTGGCAAACTCTTTGAATTCATAAGACTTGAACTGCGGACCATTGTCTGAGATAAGAATTTCTGGAATTCCAAATTTTGAAAATGTCACTTTAAGCTTATCAATAACCTGTTTGCTTGTAACTGAACCAGGCACATGAAGCAATTCAAAATATCTGGAAAAGTAGTCAACAATGACCAGATAATTCTTTTTCGCATGTTCAAGAAGATCAGTTGCAATCTTTTGCCAAGGACGTTCTGGTAGCGGTGTTGTAATTAACGACTCGCTTGTTTGAGTAGCACGTTTTGATTCACAATGAGTACAATTTGAGACTTTATCTTGAATTTCACGTGACAATCCTGGCCACCACACACTTGTGGCTGCCCGTTCTCGGCATTTATCAATTCCAAAATGACCGGAATGGATCTTGTGAAGAATATCTTCTCGCATCGCACTTGGAATTATGATTCTACTCCCATAGAGCAGTAATCCCTCATGAATACTAATGGACCCACTAGTATCGTAATATGGACGGACTTCAAAAGGCACGTCTTTATGATATTTAGGCCATTCTGTCAGAGTATACTCATACACTCGCTTAAGGACACTATCGGCACTCGACGACTCGCGGATTAAGTCTAATTTGGTTGGGGATATTGGTAAATCAGTTATCACCGATTCTACATATAGGTCAATATCAGTATCTATCTCAGAAATTTCCGATAATGGATTACGCGATGATCAGCTGATGATGATCAGCTACAACTAAATTCTTACCTGGACAGTGTTGCACTTCAGGATTGTAGCGTAGCAGTCGAAGTAACATTCGCTGGCACCTCTCTGGTGCACGATAGATATCTTTGTCTTTGATCAGTGGGATCAGGGTTTGTGGTCCGTTAGTAAAGTAAAAGATTCACATCCAATTAAAAATCTATCAAATCTCTCACACGACCAGACAGCGGCTAAGCATTCTTTCTCTATTTGAGCATACCTACGTTCCGCGCCGGTCAAAGTTCTAGACACAAAACTTACTGGTAACCACCCCTTGTCATGAAGTTGAAACAATGCTCCTCCTATACCGTATGAGGAAGCATCGGCACTTACCTTGGTCTGTCTACCAAATTCATAAATTGCAAGGCAAGGCGCATTCGAGAGTTTATCGCGAACTTGAGCAAAAGTTTTTTCCTGGGCATGTTCCCACACAAACTCCGAATCCTAACAAAGTAGGTCATCTATTGGCTTAAGAATTTGAGCTAGATTTGGGACAAAACGACCTAAAAATTGAACCGTTCCAAGATATGTTCTCACTTCATCAACATTCTCTGGTTTCTTCATTTTAGTCATCGCTTCTATTTTCTTGGGATCTGGCTTCATGCCTTCTTGACTGAAAAGAAATCCCAAGAATTCAATCTCCTTTTTTGCAAACTGACATTTTTCTGTGTTCAATGTAAGATTGACTGATTCTAGCTTTTTCATGACACACTTCAAAATTTTGTCATGTTCTGAACGAGATTTTGCATAAACGAGTATATCGTCCATGAAAACAGAAACTCCGTCAATTCCTGGCAAAATATTAGTCATGTGACGTTGGAAAATCTCTGGTGCGCAACTTATACCTTCCGGTAAGCGTTGGAAACAGAATCGCCCTTTTTGGGTAATAAACGTAGTCAAAAGTTGACTTTCCGGAGTGAGCGATAATTGATGATAACCAGATTTGGCATCCAACTTTGAAAATACGCTCATTCCTGAAAGTTTATGTGTGACATCGTCTACGGTAGGCAAAATGTAACGTTCTCGCTTCACTGACTTATTAAGTTTCTTGAGATCAACACAGATTCTTACACTACCATTGCGTTTCAATACGGGTACCATGGGTGCGCACCGATCTGTCGGTTCGGTAACTTTTCTTATTACGCTGGAGTTTTCCATTTGCTCTAATCTCTCTTTACAAGACTTCAAAAGATTAAAACCAATTCTTCTGGGGACTGAAAGTGCATACGGCTGGGCATTTTCCTTCAACTTTATTTCAACCGGCTCGCATTTCATTTTAGGCATTTCAGTATTTTGAACACCCTGTACCTTGATATAAGACTGACTAATTTCTTCAGACTGAATAGGACTTTCCCTGTCTGTTTGAGAAGAGTTCTGAGCAATATTTGACCTGTTTAGAGAAACTAGATTCAATTTAGACGCGGCATTTCTACTGAGCAAACAATATGTTGTATTGTTAACAACTATTGCACGCATCTTGAATGGTTTCCCCCCAAATGGGACATCTGCAATGAATTCCCCTTTAGGTGACAATGACCCCCCTGGACTATTTAAAGGGACGTGAACAGGACGTAAGTTGGGCTTTGGGTCTAATGTATTATAAACCCTCTCACTGAGTAACATCGGCGCCAGTATCGATTTTAAAATCAATCAAATTTTTATTGACTGGTAAAAGGATACGCCATGGTGGTTCAATCAGACTGTCATCCTGGTTAACGTGATTCACTGTTACTTGGTTGACATTGTCGATATAGTAGCTCTGAGTTCCAGGTCATTGCTGGGTTTATCCTGCGAAAATACGACTTCACGAACAACTACAGTCTTACAGCACTTTGCGTAATGTCCTGTTTTCAAACATTTACGACACATTTGTTCAAATGCTGGGCATTCACGTGGCTTGTGGACACCGTCACATCGGCCACATCTCTTTGATTTAGACTGTGACTGGGTAGAATCGTCCTTATTCGAATGGCTACGACGATTGTGTTTATTGGCATGACGTCGTTTAGGCTTCATGTCAACTGAGGCAATTGATTCCTCCCCACGCATATACTTATTCTCAGTGTTTAATTGCTTTTTAGCCCTTACTGCAGATATCACCTTGTCTAATGTCAAAGGTGTATCACCATCACGTGGTTCTTGTAATTTCATCGATAAATCCTCATCCGTGATTCTTACAATGATTCGCATCATAATTCTGTCATCCCTGTCGTCAAAATGACATTTACTTGCTTGATCATACAGTCCCCTGATATAATGTTCTACCACCTCGCCACGACCTTGTGTCATTTTGTCGAATTTTGATCGTTCATATATGAGATTCCTTCGTGGTATAAAGTACGCATCAAATATTTTGATGACATTATCATATACATTACAAGGATCTACAGCTTCAGCTGCTGCCCCCTCTTCAACTGCTGCTGGAGTAGGCCATGTGAATTCTTGGTAAATTTTCTCGGCGTCACTCCCCATTGAGTAAAGAGTTGATACCTGAACCTCTCCATCTTCCTTGAATAATTTGGAAGCTATGCGAAATCTGCTAAATCTTTGCTTCCAGTTGGGCCAATCTCCAGGACTATCAAAGGGAAAATGTTCCGGGGGTGTCAATTTGCACGCTTTAATTACAAAATTCTGAGAAAAAATCTCTCCAGTAAGTACTTTTGGTTCCACTTATAAGTCCAATATCGGCTCCAAACAGTCACTTTCAGTTCCAATTCAATGTCCTAAATGAACAGGCCATTCATAAGCTTAATTCTGACACCATGATGGATGGTACTGTCTCTGATAACGGACATAATAACTGAAGTAAACTATAAAATTGAGAGTAACATGTGGCTGTATTTCTAGTACTGTTGAACTCCGGGTAACAAGTATGGCTTGCCAATACAATATATCATAACACAATTAATAGCACAATCAATGTATGAATGTGATGATACAACAATTCTTAACAGTGAAATCTAGTTTTTTTAAATGTGTTTATCCCTTCATCTTCAAAATCTTGTCTTTCTATCCCTCTTTTTCCACCATTATGCTTTGCTTTTAGCACATGTTTAAACTGCTGCTAGATTACTCCAGACCCCTCTACTATCTCCAACCCCTTTATTTTCATATAGTTTTAAAATCAATTAAATGTTGCACAATTATTTTCACATAAATTTTAAAAAAAATTGATGTAGCCTTGTCATAAATAATGCCCAGTAATATAAGTTTGTTGTTATTATCCCTCCTGATCAAATTTTGCGCATTTTGATATGAAGTGTACTTCTTCTTTAATCAGGTTTTCCTAATTGTTGCATTGCTTACAGTGTCTGTTTTTGAGTTTGATGTTTTTATGTCTACCAGCTTCAATTTCTAGTTTGTGATCGCTTAGACATAGCTTAGTGAATTGAGTATGATTGGCTAGTCTTTTTTTTCATAAATTAGATTCAAAATTCATGTCGTGCTTAAATCTTGTATAGGTTCTTGGTTTACTGTTTTGGTTATTACTCTGACCAGTCTTGGTTTTGCTTTTCCATTGTGATTTAGTTGATTTTGGGTTGTAAATATTATACTTTCCATATTGATGTAATACTAAGAAAGATATTCTTAATGAAAAATAGCCATTCGCTGTATTTGAGTGCTTTAATGTGTGGTTGATCACCTCAGAGGTTAGACCATTTTTGCTTTGGGTTTTGAGGTGCATCCAGTATTTGATTGCATTTAGTTGAATGTAATGATACATGGGAAGTCTGCCTGTTTCTCCAAGTATACCTAAATTGCTGCATAAATTGGTAACATTTAAGATAAATTGACAGCTTTTCAGTTGCGTTCTCTGTGTTTTTTTTACTGTAAACATAGGAGCACAGCATTTCATAGGCTTTGCTGCTCTTGAAATACCAATTTCAAAAGACTTGAACACACACAGGGGCATAACAGTATATAAAATCATCTTATAAACACCATGTAAAGTTTAAACTTAAAAACTTAAAAACAAACAAACTAAAAAATACAGTATAGACTTTACTCATTTATGAGGGTTAACTTGTTTGTAGTTTGAAAGTTATTTTTACAATTGTGGTAAAAGATTATACCAGAAAATATGAGATTATCCTTTTTAAATGAAGACAAATATGAGCTATTTTGAGTAGGTTTCCCCCTTGCTGGTGATATGAACTACTAGTACAAGCCATTCCCTGGAGTTCAACACCTGAGTTAATAGGAGTTTGAAAGCCACGTTGGAAACCAGCAAACTCCTGGTTACCAACTGGTGGAGTTTGCTGTAAAGCAGGAGTTTGTTGGAATCCACAAGTGAACATTTTGAATATTTCGCCAATCATATTATTTTTCATTACCTGCATTTGTCTCTCGTGTTCCCTTCTTATTTTGTTAAACTCTCACGCCTCTCTCTCGAGATCTTTTCTCATTTTTTCCAATTACTCACGCTGCTCCTTACTCTGTTGGGTTTGTTGTTTCAATTACTTTTTCAAAGCAGTTCTGTTTATACTCCAGTTTTGTCCATTTTTCCCTCCTTTCCCTTCCTTGTGTCTGTTCTTGTTCCTGAAATAAACAAATATAATATTAAACTACACATTTTGTAAAATGATAGAATTCAGAAATGGTGTATTCTCCGAAATTTGCCTTTTTCTTGCTTGGGTAACTCCCCTGTTGGTGATGTAACAAAGTGAGGTGTTTGTTTTACATTTAATGGACCCACAATGCGACCTAATTTGACATCGGACTCTATTTTTATCCTGTGGTACTGAGGGATGTTCATAAGCTGATGTTAAGTTGTGATTTGTTGATTTTGGTAACTTCCCATAATATGGAATTCTGAAGCCCCTACGAAAACTCTCCACCAGAAAATGTTTCTTATCAAGTTTGTAACCTTCTAGTACTGTCAACAATGCATTGGGATTAATAGGGGTTAGTTAAGATTCTGGGATCTTCAGTGATATTTTATTATCCACAATATAAGGAACAATGGGGTTATAGTGGGCATAGTGCAACTGGGCCCACATTGTGAAGGCTAGTGATTTCCAACATGAATTGAAAATGAAAGTAACATGCATGTTGACTAGTTTTTAATCTTATAATGATAATGATTATATTTAAAACATAACAAATTTTTAGTTACATATTTTTACTGACAATCAGTTGTGACGTAAAAATTGAGAATGATACATACGGTACCTCATCCCTCTGATAATCCTGATATCCTCTATATTGTTCCCCTTCTGCGATCGGATAAGTCGCCCTTATACGGTGGGTCACGCATGCTAGTATGACGACACAGTTTTGTTTTCCAAATCTATTTCCACAGTGGGTCCATGTCACGAACTGACGGTAAACCATTAGTCTTGATTGGCTTAAAAATACAAAATAACAGAATTCTGAGTATGCTTTCATGAAAATTGATTAATAAATCCCATATGGATGAAGGGCAATGGCATCAACAAAGAACTGCGAAACTCAGATCATAATCATTCTGCATTGAACCTTTAGGCCTATAGTAAGCTACCCTCTTGTCCAGCAATTCTGGGAAGGCCCCTCCTTTTTTCTTGAACTGCAGAAAATTGCAAAATGTCATTAACAGCACCGCCACATCTAGAACAATAGTTGAAAAGTCCTCGTGCATGGTAATACACACTGGCGCTTTCCGAGACACAAGACTTCCCCACTCTTCTCCTTGGCAACAAATAGCTTCTTCTTCCTTTTGCAGGAAAGTTTCCTGGCAAAGTCCGTACGAACATTCGCATATGGCATCCTCTATCCGTGCCTGTTCAGCCACTGCTAATCATCTCTGCTCTTCCTCTTTCAGATCCCTGGCGATCAGCTCCTCCTCCGTCCATTCCGGTTCAAAAGCATATCCCTGGTTGCCAAATACATCGTCAAAATCTTCAAATTGCTCCATTTTCTTGTTAACAGTTCTTAATATTTTTCAATATGGCCGACCCGCTACAATTGCGCATGCGCATTTTTCGGGCCAATCAAAATGCTGGAATTTGTCGAGTCGTTGTGACGCCGCTCATGAATATTCATAGGTAAGTTATGGCGACCTCCATAATCCAGGTGAAGATCCAATACCTCAAAATTAATCCCAATATATCTGCCGATGCATTAGATGATCGTCGCACATACCCGGGTCATGTTTTTGATTATAGACTTATTATTCTGATAAATCATAGTTTTTACTTGAGGTTATTATCCCTTTAACCTGTTTTTGGCATTGCAAGGTTTGTTTGTCTTCATCTTTTAATAAAGAGCAAAAAAGAGGCAGGCATCAGTACCATAGGCTGGCTGATGCCAACCTGTGTTTGTTGTGGTCCAACTTGATAACTGGAGAAGCATACCCGGTCCTTGCTGGCCCATACCAGTCCTTGTATCCCAGGACCTCCTCGAAGACCCCCTTGATACTGTCCAAGCTGGCCCATACTGGCTGGATTGGGGATCTGTCCAAGCTGGCCCATACCGGCTGGATTGGGGATGCCTCCCTGTTGGTACTGAACTTGGTCCTGAACTTAGTCCTGCCCTAATGGTTGAAACTGGTACTTTTGACCTATATTGTGTATCCCTACCCCTTGACCCATCTGCACAGGGCCTATGTTGGCTGGTATATTTTGCTGAACCCCTTGGCCCATGCCGAGTGGTCCTTGGTATTGATTGTGGACTGGATGATGATTTTGCTTGGGACCCACCTGGGGTGGTGCATGATGTGTGATTTGCCCAAGCTGACCCATGTCGGCTGGTACATGTCAATTTTAAAAAACGGCTGGTGCTTGTTGTATGTTTGGCCCCGACTGACCCCTGTCAGCCTGCGCCTGTTGGTGTTGCCTCATATTTGCTGGTCATTGTTGCTGATTTGGCTGCTGCTATGCTACTTCGGCCAGCCCCTGTTATTGATTTGGAATTTGTTGTGCCACGTGGACTTGGGCTTGTTGCTTGTCTTGCCTTTGGCCCATGGCTCCCTCTTGTTGTGGTGCCTCTTGAAGACCCATGCCAGCTGACACTTGTTGACGACCAATCGGTTGAAGATCTACCAGGTTCATTCCATCTTGATTTAGAACCCTTAACGGGGAACCCTTGGGGAGGAATCAATTCCACCAATTTTAGCGATTATGAGTTAAAAGACATTTCATAATGTAGAGATACCACTGTTATTCATCAATGAAAATATAAATAATCAAAAACCTAGTATGAACTGAACAAAAAGTGAATGCGAGGCAACTAGAGCTACACTAGTTATATTTATCTATAAGCATACTTCGACTCAACAACTATACTGCGAAAGCGACATACAAATTGCCCTTGGGAGGAATTACCTTACCAAGTGTAACCATACCAAATTTTCTGGGTTGAAATTCCCTTAATCACAGCAGCTGTATATTTTGAAGAGAAAAGAGAAGCCAGTGGAGAGTTTTACCTTGCAGCAATAGCAAATAGAGCTTACTTAGTTCCTTAGTAAAATGTGAGAGGTTGCACAAAGGCATTCCTTCCTACACAATTGCACATAAGAGTAGTGTCATCTTTTGCACAAAAAGATATTCGCTTTTTCCTTGGTTCCACAGGCATTGTAATCTGGAAAATAAATAACATGTTATTTATGTGATAATTAAGAGTTCATAAAAGCAAGACAGTGTTCTTTTATTCTCATTAGGGGAGATAACCTATAACAAATTGTCAAATTCATAATACAGCATACCATACAAATATATCATCTTCATCTTGGCATCTTTAAGACTAAGGAGGTATAATAAGAAACAGTGGTTTTCCATGATGTATTCTAGATAATTTATTACATTTTTTTTATTTTAAATTGATAAACTAATACAATGAAGATTATGTGGAATGATATGGTATATTTTGGATTCATAAACAAATATAATACAACATACATGTACATTTTTAACACTTTAGCTACATGTAGTTTTCACATCTTACATGGATTAGGTTGGACTGGCTTATCTCTATACCTTAACACTACATGGATGAACACAAAACAAAACACATTTACTCCATCCATGTACTTACTTCCTTGACTTTCTAGACTGAGCAAAATACTACTTTCCTCTTAGCCTATGCTCAAAACCATGCATTTTCACCATACTGAGCACTTTTCATATGATTTTGTAGTAAAGTTGTCAAATGTGAAAGCAATTAAACACTGAGATTCTTTGAAAAGTGAACACTCCCCCACTGGAAAAAGCTCAGTTGGTTATGGGCCTGTACAATCTATATTATGGCGACTTGTGTCAGGTCAGCAGAGTAACACATAGCCATAATGGAAATCAACATTCAGAATCAGATCGTAAACACAATGACCAAAATCAACTCTAGTGAACCCCACCCCACTCTTTGTCAACTGTCTCTGTACAAAGGAAACTACCCGAGTACTTTTTTTTTTTCGATCAATTAGACCTATACTTACCTTTTCCAGTTCCTGTGACTTAACTTTGTCAGCAGACCAGTTTTTAAACCATGATCTAAACCTGTAAAACATTGCTGGTTCGGTGAGTTGAACAAAAACTTTTTTTCAAAAATGTGGAGATGACATTTTTATCTATCAATTCAAACATCCATCTCACCAGAAATTAATTAATTTCATTACGAATGACCTCGATTTTATTGTAGACTAGATATTAATGTAACTTTGAGCTCGAACTCCCGTGCAGTGATATATCACTGCGGCGGGCAGGTATCTCACCGTAAGCATGGTAACTTCGTAATAAACAATTGACGTGATTGGTTCTAGTCCCATGCTCAGGTCGCGTGATTATAAAATTTAGACAATTTCATTGGTTGAATTGCGCGTATTAACTAATAAACAACGCGTGCGGTAAACTATTATCAACACAACTTTTACTCAGAATTTCTTCCGCGGTGAATTCTTCTCATATTTCAATAATTTTGAAATATTTTGACAAAATAACGATTGGGGAACATTCATGAATATATATTTTATAAGTTGTGTGAAAAACAAGTACATCTGTGACAAAAAAGGGGGACTATCTTCCCCAAATTTTGGGGATTCCATAATCTGCCCGCCGCAGTGTCTATACCGAGACACTGCATGGGAGTTCGCTTTGAGCTAAGTATCATTGTTATTCCCGACCTATTACTGTATGAAGACGATAAGGAGTTAATTACGTTTAAAGGACAATTTATAAGAATGCCACACTTATGGACGTATAGAGATGCGCAATAAATGATGACGTAATACACATGCTCTATAAGTTATACGTTATACGGGAATAATAAAGCAATGAGGTCAGAACTTTTTCCTATGCTTTCCTCGCCTGCATTGACCAGGAACTCCACTTATTGCCATCTCATGCATACGAGACACTCTTGTTTGTGAAATAGCTAAGGCCATAAGAAGTAGATTCTTTGTTTTTCGTCCCCATGCTTGCACGGTTTTGAGTAAATCAGAAAAACAAACATCCAAATAGCAATCCCATTTCGTTCAATCAGAATCATGCGAAATGGCGAATAATTTGATGTGCATCAAAATTGACAGTGTTATAATTACTTTGGCATACATTGTGTATTTTCTTATTTTTTACCCTTGAGAATAGCTATGTTTAAATATATTATATAAAATGTATAGATATGTGTTTGTAATCACTGCAGATTGGTATGTCATCCCTTTTTATGCCCATAAAATGTATACATTTCTCAGCAAACACGTTTGTGTTTTTTCTTGAGTTTGAGTTTGTTTTCCTTGTACCCTTGCGTAATTTGGATTTTACCAGGACGCAAAACAAAGAATCTACTTCTTATGGCCTAATGTTGACAAAAAAATTCTTTACAGACCCTCATATTTATACCATTTACAGTTACAAAATAAGACACACTGTACTTTCTTCTAGACTGTGATGATTTGGTTCTTGACCTTGCCTTTTCAACTTGTTTTGTTGTTTTGTTTATGAAATGATCTTTTTCCAAATCACTCAATTTCCAAAATGATTCATGTATTCCTTGCCGTTGTTTATCACTAACATTCAGACTACATTTGAATTTACAAAGACCTTTACAGTCCTTTCTAGAGGTCATTACTTAAGCAGGCCTGAAGTTTCCCTTAGAGTCATAGTAATCCATCCCAGATTGTCTACGTCTTTTCCTAATGTTGCATTTCCATGCTTTTTCATTTCTTTCTCGTTTTCTTGTTTTATCTTGTTTTACTGTGCTCTGTTTTGTTGTTACTTTTAGTATTCATATTTTGATTTATTGCATTTATGATGACATTGTTATTTCCATCCTTGATTTCTTGATGTATAATCTGTACATATACCGTATTATCTCTATTAAACACACAGTGCGCTTAGCAAATTCCCGTGGGTGAGAGGTTTCAAGCAGCTAAATCCCCGTGAATTCTAAAAAATTATGATGGTGGGCGATAATGGGTGAATATTTACTTCTATACCTTAAATCGATCAAATATAGTAGATATGTGCGTTTATTAGAGAGAATATGCTATATGTTATGTTTTTACCTTGAATTGTGAGCTCCTAGACGACAAATTTAGTATATAAATACACTATTGTGTGTTATTTACACGAACACCTGAAGAAATTACGTTGCATGATGGGAAATCGTGACGTCATGAATGATGATGCATTATTTTAACGAACGGTCTTGGGGCGGTAACTCTATCACAACACAACATGTTATTACTATGCTATTTATTTAAAATCAGACATATTAAATACATAAAATTACAATAAATAGTTAATGAAATTGACTAGACTAATGTTTAAAAGGATTGTGAAATACCCGAATGAAATATCTCTAAAAATCTTTATTGGCAATAATTTAATAAAAACATGGGGCGGATGCAGAAAGTAGACTAGGTACCTGTAGACTAGGCTTGAAATTAATAATAAATAAAACCAGACTAAAAACATTTAAATATGCGATCATTAATGTCCAGGTGAGTTTGGGTCCTCAAGCATGTCAAAGTCCTCAGTTTCACTCTCACTGCCAGATTCCTCACCATACTGCCTCTCGTCAAGAATTAACTGAGTATTCAGGTGGAACTCTTCAGCACATGCTGCTTCAGTTTGAGTGAAGCCCTCAAATGGGTCATCCTCATCGTCAGACTCACGGAGCAGAAAGTCATCCTCTGTGCCATCCATGGCATTTGACAAGCCACACTTGAGAAAGGACTTTCTTATCAGCTGGACATAAATGTTGAAACATGCAAGAAAACAAATGAACATTAACACTGAGATTAATGACAACATATTGAAACTGAATCTGAGAGCAAATGAACATTTCAAACCTCTGGAGTAATAGAATCCCAGGCATCCTTCACCCAGCGCATGAGCAGGTCTTTTGAAGGTGGCCTCTTGTTGCCAGCTGGTGTAAGGTCCACCATAGTTGGATCAATAATCCATTCGTCATATATATCTCTACAAAACATACATACATGTACATGAGCATACAATACAATCACAAATTATGATTCCGCCAATGTGTAGATTGATTGTGGGGCAAATTGAAAGTTTAACTTGAAAGCATCCTTGAAGGGGTTATTCCAAGACACGTCAACAGGTTGAAGTTTACTAGTTGTCCCTCCTGGCAAAACAGCCATAACAGTGTTGTATCTATTTCTAACCAGGTGTTTTATATTGTTAGTAAAGTGCGCTCTAAAACTATCCCAAATAAGAAGTCTGCGTCTGGAGTTATGTCTCCATATAACACGGAGCCACTTCTCTACAACAGCCTCAGTGCACCAGGCATTTGGTGTCGTAAATACCACAATACCACGTGGGATGTTCTTAGGGGGGCGCACACCTTTAAACAATACTGTAGCCGGCAGTTTAGTACCATCAGAGTAACCTTAAAAACATTAAAACCATTGTATCAAACACGAGGAATAAACAATCCCATGAACAAACACTTTGTAAACAATTACTCGGGGTCTCATATAAACAATGAATCGGTGAGCCAGGGCTGCAGCTCCTGATATGTTTGCAAACAATCAAAACAATTGGATTAAATCAATAGCCAAGTCAGGTTAATTTGAAACTTACCACCAAGCATTACCGTGAACTGAACTTTTTTCGTACCCACAGCTCATCATATTTATCGATTTGCTACCAATATGTGTGTAGTTCCCAGGCATTTCGACCCACACGGGTGTCTCGTCCATGTTGGCTATTGCACTTAAAGGGTAATCACACTGCCTTCTCAATCTGTTGACGTATCTCAGGAAGGAAACGATCTTGTCATCAATCTCACTAACTGGTTTTTGGGCTGTATGAGTGGCCCTTCTAAACGACAGTCTGTTTCTCAACATAAACTTTCGGAGCCAGGAACATGAAGCTTTAAATTGTTGATTTCCTATCAATTCAGAAAGAACTCGTAACTAACTAGGGCTACGACAGGCGGGAAAATATGACCTAGGGAAACGCAAAACAACAAAGAGAGTCACATAAAAAAATGATAATTATCATTATGTTTGAAGTCGCATGACCAATGGCTTAATCTTTACGACTGTAACTCTACCTCTACCTCCGCCTTGTCTTCTCCTTTTTATTTCCTTCACTAACTGATCTTCTATATCCAACCATTGTAGTTTTCTTCCACCCCCTGCTAATCGTTTTGTTGTCATGCCTCTTGTTTCACCTGCCATTTTCAATTGATCCTCTTCTTTCCTCCATTCGATAACTCGTTTTCTGTCAATCATAAACTCCTTTGTTGCCGCACTGTTGTTTTGGCATTTGGCATATTGGACAACTTTAAATTTCATGCTGTAGCTTGCATGTCTTCTCTTATGCCTCTCCATTGTTGTTCCGTTAACTGCCAACGAACCAAGCTTATTTTAAATTTTCTTTGTTCTGTAATGACTACCTACCTATTTCAAATTGGAATGATTGACATAAATGACTTACCTATTGGTTGTAATTGCCTTAGATCCACCCCTAACGCGATCAGATTGGTGGTTTGTGTACCTGCGCAAACAAGATGCGCAATGCACTTCACACAGAAAATGGCTAGCGAACACGAAAAAACATTCCATTTCGAGTCCACAATTAGGGGATATCATGAGTATAAAGATACATGTGACATTAAGATTGGAGAGAGTGTATACTGCTGCATCGATGAAGATAATGCATATGACAAAAATGCAACATTTGTGAAGAAAAATGATAAAATTGTAGGACATGTTCCAAGAGAGAACGCCAACATTTTTAAGTTCTTTTTGAAACGAGGAGGGACAATATCAGGAAAGATCGTTGGAAAGAGGCTGAATAAAGGCAAGGGATTAGAAATACCTGTTGTATATGTATTGAAGGGACGTGCTGCTGATATAAATAAATTGGAATCGCTTCTGAAATCGACACAATAAACCGGTAGGTGAAAATACTCTATTATCGCCCACAATGTTTTTTTTATTAGAGCTTCGTCAGATCTCAATATTATCTGGACAGGACTTTCTAACCTGGGACAAAAAGTCGGGTGTGCATTTTTTAGAGAGTGTGCGTTTAATAGAGATAATACGGTATGCTATTTGTATCCATGTTTTGTATATTCTTAGCATCTATGATGCTATTTGTGTCCGTGTTTTTTTGTATATTCTGAACATCTATTGTGTTATTTATGTCCATGTTTTCTTGCATATTCTGTACAGCTATCTTGATGTAATTTGTGTCTATGCTGTCTCATGTATTGTCAAAGGCTTTGTCATATGTGGTCAAGTTATCTTGTAAAGTATCCACATCTGTTATGTCCATGTTTTCTTGTGTATTTTCTGCATCAATGATAATATATAATATTCTTGCTATTAAAACAGCTTCCACAAAATGTGTTGCATCCTGAAATCAGATCATAATTCATTAAACAATTTATTTTCAGAATAATGTTTACAAATAAATAAAGAAACAATCTCTGTGAATGAAAATATTCTCATAAAACTCTAATTCTATCTATTTTTATCTATCACAGGATATAAATAATCATGTCAACGCTGCTGTATAATAATTCATCATTCTTTATTTTCTATTCTTGACATTTTGCTATTATATTATTATTAAACCCATAATTGTTCATCCATATCCCTATCTATCAATACCAAAATGAAAACATATGAAAGTTAAGTTTTTGTGAAACTACTCAAGACAAACATATTGAACCCAATTATGTACAGGCATTTTCTTGATAAGGCATATCTACCCTAAGGATTACTAATATTATAGTTATTATACCTGTGTTTAAATTCCTCGTTGAAAGTATCGGCTTTGTCCGCTTGTCCGCTGTGATGGAGCATGCTATTTTTCATAAAAACACGTACTAAGAATGCTTCACGATTTATTTTTTAACCCATATGTTTCGTTATATCAAAGATAATTACTTACTCCATGCGATGGATATATCATTTGCGGGTAACTTTCACTTCTGTTTGAAGTCCAATAACGCTAAGAGTAAAATCTATTGAAAACGGCGCCAGAGTATCAAACTCTAAAATGTACCATTTCTTTTTTAACTTTTTAATGGCATGATATAGTGACACGACAATATTAACATATTGTCGGAACTCTTGCCCGATCAGGAAACTCACACTTGAACTCTCTTGGGCCCAGACCTGGTTTGGTGGTCTGGAGTTACAGTTAGCAAAGAGAAACACAACAATGAATTTAACTTTAACACATATATTAACAGTAGTTAGATGTAACAGTAAATGATAAAAAGTCTCTTCATTCAAGGGCAAATCACATGTCTTTACAGCTCCAATAATCACGGCTTTGTATAAAAAACCTCTTACATGGGTAGGAGGTTTTTTATACAAAGCCAATAATCACTCCAATCACTGATTCTGATAAAATGTCTCTCCGACAAGGTTTTCACTTATGTCTCTGATTGTATTACTTTAAATAATTGTATAAATGGTGGTAGTGTGATTCTTGACTACTTTCTCTTGGATAGGTCTCCTCTGCTCCTTCAGACTCCGGCTCTGGATATCTTCTTAACAGTACTCTGGTCTCACACTCCGAATCCTCCTCTTCAGCTGCTCCGGACTCACATTCCGGATTCTCCTCAGCGGCTCTAGATTTTCACTCCGGATTCTCCTCAGCTGCTCTGGATTCTCACTCCAGCTGCTCTGGATTCTCACTCCGGATTCTCCTCAGCTGCTCCAGATTCTCACTCCGGATTCTCCTCAGCGGCTCCGGATTCTCACTCCGGATTCTCCCAGCTGCTCAGGCTACAAGAGGACTTCTCCAACTCCGGGTGAACTTCTCCAACTCCGGGAGGACTTCTTCAACTCCGGGAGGACTTCTAGAACTCCGGGAGGACTTCTCCGACTCCAAGAGGACTTCTCCAACTCCAAGAGGACTTCTCCAACTCCAAGAGGACTTCTCCGGTTACAGGGGGTTTCTCCAACTCCAGGAAGACTTCTCCGACTCCAGGAGGACACTGTCACACACGAGGGAACTCTGAATGTGATAGATGGTCTGATCCCCGGGAGACTTCCTTGGGCTATGAACGAGTCTTAACCCAGGAATGCTCCTTTGTTCAAGACAATCAATCACTGGATGGTGTAATAACTGGGATAAGGTCACGTGACGGATCACGTGACTACAGCAATATGCAGAAACTCATGATTGGGGGGGGGGGAAAGCTCTCAAACAACCTCTAAACACGTCAAAACTTGATGCTACACCCTCGGGAAATAATGTTGTATTACTACTTTAAAAATGGTCAGGAAAGATAAACTACCAAAGCTTCGATCAATGGATTCACAAAAGTAGGTCAACAAAAATGTTCAGATAAACTCACTCAAGTTGCTTCTGCCAATTCACGTCCCTTAACTGCTATCAGTTCCTCAGACGGTTTCCTGTTTGACCTCTGCAACTTTATCTTCACTTCTGTACACTTTATTAACTTTCTGTCAATCTATATAGGCATATATTCCCGATTCTCTGATTCCCGCTACAAAGGTTGCTGCTTAGTCGCCATTTTAAACCTTGTGTACCAATACGCCGAGAGGGGTAAATTGAGGAATTGGTCAATACATCCATGGATCACGTGAGCATCTGGTATGACACCATTCCTTCCAGAAATTTCCCCAAAGCACATATTTATTACCCCTCCCAATTACAATAATCAACCCCTAGTTATTATTCTTTAATGACCAATACATACAGTAATCACTCAATATTAAGAAGAACATCGTTCTTATGAAGTATAACAACACCTACCTGTAGTTTTAATCAATAACAGCACTGCAATTAATTTCAAGATTTCACACTCGCTAGAAACTGTCGTACTACGCATGTGCATCTAAACTAACATGACAGCACACCAAGATTCACGAAATTTTCCCACAATATGTTTTAAGCATAACTCTGAATGTATTAATGAGATATTAATGCATTGGGTCTTTTTAATTCTTTTATAAAAAACAATATTAATATTTGTTGTCCGCTGTGACGGAGCATTTTTACAGTTCACATTTGCAACTGCTCGGTCAGAGCGGACAAAAAAATTAAACATTATTTTTTATAAAAGAATTAAAAAGACCAAATACATCAACATCTCATTTATACCTTCATAGTTATGCTGAAACCATGTGTAAATATTATCGTGTCACTATATCGTGCCATTAGAAAGTTAAACAAGAAATGGTACATTTTGAAGTATGATACTCCGGTGCCATTTTCAATAGCTTTTCTTCCCAGTGTAATTGGACTTCAAACAGAAGTGAAAGTTACCCGCAAATGATATATCCATTGCATGGAGTAAGTAATTTTGTATGGTATAACGAAACATATGAGTTAAAAAATAAATCGTGAAGTATTCTTATAGTGGGGGGAATTTGCTGGAAAATATTTCAATTGGTGATACAAGCAAATTTAATGGCTTAATCTGTTATTTATGTTATTAGGGAAAAATCCATCCCTGTGATCAATAAAACCGAACTATATTTCAAGAAAAATTATAGATGGCCGCCATATAGGCATAATTTGGTACAAATAACACTAAGTTAAGTGAATGAACCTTTTTTCTTGAATAAAGATAATATTTCAAACATCATTTTATCTTATATTTCAGGTTCAAATTAAATTATTGTCTGCCAAATACAAAATAGCCTTTGAAGGAGTTCCACATGTTCCACAGTTCCACTTTATTCTGACTGTATCTTCCTGTCTCTATTCTCAGTGGCAAAGTTCCACATCTTAACTTTGAAAGTATTTGACAATGTGATCTTGGGATAGATTTCTTTAAGATATTGTTCAGTTTCTAGTGTTTCTTATAATATATTTTATATATATTCTTAAATAATATTATAATATTCCTGGGATTCTTTCACCAGTATGGAACATATTTAGCACATATAGATAATATGACAGTGGGTCCCCTCTCAATTTGATGACAACATACTTTAAATTTCTATCTGTTCTTTGACCAACATATATTCCACTTACTTCTGATCAATGGAGTGGAAGAGATTGAGTCTTTCTGTTCTCAAATTTTAACCAATTCTGTTTCAAAAACTGAGTCATCTGATTGTATGGTTCTGAGCAACGCACCTACGGATGTTACTCACAGTCATTAATTATCGAGACTGATTTGATTGGTCATATCAGGTTAGCTAAATTCTGTATGAATCTCCACTCACAATTGATGGATAGTTCAAGCAAGCCAATGGGCTCGGGATCGATAATTTTCTATAAATGCACTAGCACGTGTCGCGTTAGTGCACACCTCACATTTTCATTATCATTTATAGATGTCACTAAGGTCAGGAAGCAAATGTATGCCACAAGATGCAGAACTCTCGCAGTAGAAGAAGACTGAAAATACCAGAAATAACTTATCTTGCATTGCATACTTTTGTCAGGCAGGTATTATTATAACATGTCTGCAATAGTATGCTGCTGTTGTAGGGTTTTAAACATTGGAAGTGATAGCTGTTACAAACTGAGAATGCAGAGAGAGGTAAGTTTATCTTGTGAATTGTTTAGTATGAAGCTTTAAAAGGGACATTTTTACAATCTTGAAAAAATTCAATCTTTTTTCTAAATCTCAACAAACTTATGAAAATTCACAAAATACTTATCTAAAATCTAAAAACTTGAATAAAAACAGCAGAATTTGACCTTTTCAATCATTGTCAAAATTCATTTCATTCGCTCAAACCTTCACTATAATAATTGGAAATCAATTCTGCAATTTTGGGGCACAATCGTCAAAAGCTGGAGAAACTGAGTCTGGTCTGTAATACTGAATCAACAATGCTAAATCTTTAATATAACATGAATGATAACATTTACAACTTATTCTACCATAGAAATTGGTAATAGACAAGAAAATTGTTAATTTATCAAGATCCTATTAGTCACCAAATTGGAAAAAGCCTATGGAAAATCATCTCTAATTATCACTTAAGTTACTATTGATAATTAGTTGAAAGAAAGTTGTAAGAATTTACATGCAAATGAGCTAACTATCACCTCTAATTAACACTTAACTTGCACCTTAATTAACGTTAAACTACCATCAATATGCAAATGAGCTAAATAGTGGTCGATTTACATAAATTACATGTAGGTGAAAGTTAGTCGTAAGTTTGATGAGAATCATCTCTAACTATCACCTAACTTACTATTGATAATTAGTTGAAAGTTATGTGTAAAAATTCACATTCAAATGAGCTAACTATCATCTCTAATTAACGATTAATTTTCACCTCAATAAACATTTAATTATCATAATTATGCAAATGAGCTAAACAACTGTCAATGTTTCAGTTTTTTAAACTTAGCTTTTGCAAATTTGTGACTTCTCAAAAATGACTCACTTCTTTTTTGCTTCCCTTCACCCGAAGATTTTGGCTTCATCTTAAGCCATTTTGTGAGAATGTTCATTCTGTATTTGAAAAATAACATGTGCATGCCTTACGATCGACAACATACAGTAACAAATATGCAGGGGGCTGCCGGCGTACACTTTAGATGCACCTTGTCAGTATTAACCAATTTCGGAGCAAAGACAATGATGTAGATTTGATGTAGGCTCTAAAAAAATTATCTGAGCAATACGTTTCATGTTTGATTTCGTGCTGTAACGAACGGCTCCAACTTCCTTGGTAGTGTGTGTGATGTTATAATTTGGGAAGGTTGGGGTTCGTTTGTATATATAGGGGTGAGACGTCTTTGGGCGTGTCGGGGTCGGTTGACACTTTACTTGGGCCGAGTCTACTGCCTATAAATAGTGACAATCGCAGTATTTCCAGTTTTTTTTTTTTTTTTTTTTTTTTTTTATAAGAATTTATTCATTCAAACTTATTAGCAAATACATAATTCCAATCGCCCGTAGGCATTATAGGAAAAATGGACATTTAAACAATATATATTAATACATATAATAAATCATAATAGTACACTATACAACAGGTTAAAGGGGATGCACTTGTAGGGTGGGGATAGGGGAGGGGTGTTTGGAGGGGAGACTAAACAGGTTCACTTGAGGAGGGAATTCAGATATTGGCAGAAATAAAATCAGCCACTTTGGACAAGAGTTGCGAATTTGTTTCTAAAGGTAGATCAGGATCTCCATAATAGAATAAAGAAAGTAAATCAGCTTGATTTTTATGTTTATTAAAGGCTCCTGGTGCAATCAATTCAATGTCATTTTTTAATGTTTGAAAATTCAATTCATTATTTGGACATTTCAGAAAAAAGTGCTTTGGCGTACTAGTAGCTCCACATGAGCAATTTGGGCCATCAATAAAGGTAAAGTTATGGGCGTATAGTTGAGCCCTAAAAAGTAAATCAGCTCTAAGTCTGTTTATGATTATTTCTTGTTTTCTTGTCAAATTAAGAAAGGTAGATGGTAGAGTGAGTTTTTTGGGAGCAAAATAAGTTTTTTGATATTTTTTGAAAGTCTGAAGTGTCTTCTTTTCCCTGATATATGATGGCAGCATTGACCATGAACTGATTGCACCTAGGACTGCCGACTCCAAGAATCTGTTGCTACAGCGGATAGGTAGCTTGAAGTCAAAAGTGTTACGATTAGTTCTAATGCTTTATAGAAGGCAAACCCTGGAAATATATAGAAAGTAAACTCTGAAATGGAATGCCTACAAAGCAATCTCTAAAATGGAATGCCTAAAAAGTAATCTCTGAATTGAAATGCCTACAAAGCAAATCCTGAAATGGAATGCCTACAAAGCTATCCCTGAAATAGAATGCCTACAAAGCAAACTCTGAAATGGAATGCCTACAAAGCAAACTCTGAAATGGAATGCCTACAAAGCAAACCCTGAAAAGTAGAAGACAAACCCTGAAATATATATAGCAGGCAAACCCTGGAAATATAGAGAAAGTAAACTCTGAAATGGAATGCCTACAAAACAAACCCTGAAAAATAGAAGGCAAACCCTGAAAATTTATAGAAAGTAAACTCTGAAATGAAATGCCTACAAAGCAAATCTTGAAATAGAATGCCTACAAAGCAAACTCTGAAATGGAATGCCTACAAAGCAAACCCTGAAAAGTAGAAGACGAACCCTGAAATATATATAGAAGGCAAACCCTGGAAATATAGAGAAAGTAAACTCTGAAATGGAATGCCTACAAAACAAGCCCTGAAATGGAATGCCTACAAAGCAAACCCTGAAAAATAGAAGGCAAACCCTGAAAATATATAGAAGGCAAACCCTGAAAATATATAGAAGGCAAACCCTGAAAATATATAGAAGGCAAACCCTGAAAATATATAGAAGGCAAACCCTGAAAATATATAGAAGGCAAACCCTGAAAATATATAGAAAGTAAACTCTGAAATGGAATGCCTAAAAAGCAAACCTTGAAATAGAATGCCTACAAAGCAAACTCTGAAATGGAATGCCTACAAAGTAAACTCTGAAATGGAATGCCTACAAATCAAACCCTGAAAAATAGAAGGCAAACCCTGAAAATATATAGAAAGTAAACCCTGGAAATATATAGAAAGTAAACTCTGAAATGGAATGCCTACAAAGCAAACTCTGAAATTGAATGCCTACAAAGTAATCTCTGAAATGGAATGCCTACAAAGTAAACTCTGAAATGGAATACCTACAAAGCAAACTCTGAAATGGATTGCCTACAAAGCAAGCCCTGAAATGGAATGCCTACAAATCAAACCCTGGAAAATAGAAGGCAAACCCTGAAAATATATGGAAGGCAAACCCTGAAAATATATAGAAGCTAAACCCTGGAAATATATAGAAAGTAAACTCTGAAATGGAATGCCTACAAATCAAACCCTGAAAATTAGAAGGCAAACCCTGAAAATATATAGAAAGTAAACCCTGGAAATATATAGAAAGTAAACTCTGAAATGGAATGCCTACAAAGCAAACTCTGAAATGGAATGCCTTACAAAGTAATCTCTGAAATGGAATGCCTACAAAGCAAACCCTGAAATGGAATGCCTACAAAGTAATCTCTGAAATGATATCCAAATCTGAACGATGTCTCAGGGGAAAGGTTTCAGCAAATGCTCATAACAGATTATTTTTGAAAGACAATTGATCTGTACTTATTTTCTATTTGTGCCAGACAAACACATTGAATTCATTAGAGACTTGCGAGTGAACAAATCAATATTTAATACCATATGATTCCAATGTTATATGAACATTATGTCTGTCATTTCAATTCGTTAAAGTGATAGATCATCTAAGATGGTGAGTAAAAACGTGTAAAATCCATATTTTGTATTTCAGTAAATCTTTCATTCATGTTTATTTGATTAAAAATACATAAATATGAAATCTAAAAAATAAAAGTTCGCTACAGGCGAACCTATGCACCAACAAGAACTTATATTGTTATGTTTGATTAATAATCAATAGGTGGTAAACATAAAGGTGCATTATGTTTTAGCTTGCCTTGAAACATAATGTATTTTATGTGAGCCAATAGGATTCAAGCTTCTGTTTTGGCTGAAGGGAGTAGCCCACTACAGTTCGGGACATAAATAAATGACAGGTGGATTTGCTGAAGTGAGAATTTCCCATGTTAAAAATAAGAGAATTTTCAAGAGGCCATACATCAGTGGATGAGATTATACAAAATGTGAAATATACAAATTTTAAGGGATATGTGTCTAGACAATATTGGAAATTATGAGCTTTCAGACGACCATAATTAGGAAATGGTGATCGAAAATCGACCTGTCATTTATTTTTGTCCCCAACTGTATCAGATATCGTCAGTTTGATCAACTGTCTATACAGATACATGCTGTACAGGTTACTTATGTAAATGGGATATTACTGCAAATACCCTCCTCCACCCCAGCACCTGCCATTTCAAATTCTTTGAAAGATTCTACTGCTATCTTTGTACTCACTTATTGTTTAAGTATCCCCTTACGAGGGTGAACATGTACTCTTACAGTATAGTGGCGGTCATGCCATCTTTTATTTGATTAAAAATACATAAATATGAAATCTAAAAATAAAAGTTTGCTACAGGCGAACCTATGCACCAACAAGAACTTATATTATTATTTTTGATTAATAATCAATAGGTGGTAAACATAAATGGTATTTCCAAACATCCTGATATCTAAAAAACTGGTTAGAAGGTGAATAAAAGTGGAGATATGAATATTATGTTCGTATTTGAATTACAATCTAGATTTATTGTAAAAGAGTTGTATTCATATACATGTACATTTTGCTGAAACATTAAAATCCAAAGTTGCTGTCAGTCCATTGTAGGCATGGTAAATGAAGAATAAAAAGTGTTTAGTCTCTATTTATTCTTGAAAATAGTATATCTATTTTTTCTTGAAAATAATAGTTTCGTGTAATTCTCAGGTGGTAGTTCTGCTTTACAAACTGTAATTATCAAAAGCACTCTTGCAGTAAAATATGTATTCACAATAACAAACAACAATATGACCACGTAAACATTGTACTAATATAGAAAACCGCATTGTATAAAGGTTTAATTACCGCATTTTTCAAAATCTACCGCATTTTGGCAAATCTTCCGCAAAAGTACCAGTTTTTCAAAAAATTACCGTAAAAACTACTGCAATTTTCAAAATCTACCGTAAAACTACCGCATTTTTTCAAAATCTTCCGCAAATGTACCGGTTTTTCAAAAAATTACCGTAAAAACTACCGCAATTTTCAAAATCTACCGTAAAACTACCACATTTTTTCAGAATCTTTCACAAAACTACCGCTTTTTTCAAATTTCTACCCCAAACCTCTGAAACTACAGTATTTTTTTAAAATCTACCGCAAAAACTACCGTTTTTTTTTAAATCTACTGCAAAAATACAGCAATTTTAAAACAATCTACCGCAAAGGTCTTAGGTTGGCAGGTATGTCAATGTACCACTCAAACCCTGAAAAACAACTAACTCGCTCCTCGATATATGTACCTTGAGCCTGAAAAAGAGAACTGAGCTAAGCTCACCGCTCCCACCTTATATAGTGCCTGTAACAAAATAGTTCTCCTTCCGCGGTAGGAAAATATCACTCCGCCAATCATCCAAGTGTTTTGGGCTAAAAACATATAATTTTACAGTGGCAGGGATATATTGGAACGATAAATGACTCTAGAATGTTTGATAGAAGATACATGTAGGAGCTTGCAAACTGTTGATAAACTGCGAAATATGAGCAAAATTACCAACCGGAAGTTA
>CAIIXF020000133.1:0-25000 GCA_903813345.2 Owenia fusiformis | reverse complement strand
TCTCAAAAGTCCCAATTCTCCAGGCCAGAGTCAAAACTGATCAAATTTGTCATCATTTTTCAAATCAGGAGGTGGTTGAATGGAATAAAGTGTCAAAAAAAATGATAATTTTAGTAAAATTTTGCCAAAGTAGGCCAAATTTGCCCAATTTTCTGGTTCACGGTTCAGTGATTTTGGCTAAAAATCGCAATATGCATTAAAATACTCAATTTCTTGACACGATATTGTAAAATGTCACCATCAGGCAGTAGATTTTATGATGCAAATGAAAAACTAGTCAAATTTAAAGGAAAACCATTGGGTTCTTGGAAAAATGACCCCAGGGGTAATGAAGTAGCCATATTTTTCATAATTGCTGTCAGAATATTCTTAAACTGCATAAAACTACTTGAAAAACTCTACTTAATTGGAAAAACGCAATTTCAAGCCAAAAATCATCCAACCATGTGGCTATTAGGCCAAAATGCCCTAATACGTCACTTCCGCTGAATAGAAAAAAGTAGTTTAAAAAAATGAATGTAGTCCCAACACAATTGTGATCATGACGAGTCAGTAAGCTAGTATGTAGGTACAGTTGTCATCTTTTTGCAATGACAACATGCCATTTCTTCTGAAAATGCGTTTATTTGGGTTATCTGAAGGAAAATTTCGAGTCAAGTGGCGTATTAATTTTACCTTGATTTTTGTGAATTTCAATTTCTGTCTGCAGAGAGAGGGGGTAGTGTCACAATTGACCAATTATTTCAAAAAGTAGATGGTTGGCCCCTATTGAGTTTAGTGTCAAAATGTAGCTTAGACATAGCTTTAGAACCTCAGATAGGCCAGTGAGGCCACATAAATCCAAAACTCGAGATAAAAAGTCAGGCGTTTGACCTTTTGCCCATTGACTAGTATGGTGACGTGAATTAGGGCAGTTTGGCCTATTAGTCACATGTGAAAGTGACCAAAATTTTTTAAAACTACTCAGAATCGCCCAGAATTGAAGTTTATTAGTGTGAAACATATTCTGGACGGAGGCAAAAAGGGGAATTTTCATGAACAAATTTAATGTTTTTGCTGAATCAGCAGTTTTCGCTTTTTACCCCAAAAACCACTGATTTTGACGATATTTGGCTACAATTTCGCCCTTAATGACCCCTAGATGTCACATGTTGTCGTAAATGGGGAAGCCAATGAGTTGATGTTCATAATAAAGATTGAATTTTCCATCTTATGGTTTCCAGTGAAGAATGAAGGTACATATCAGGGGTACAGTTAGAGATTGGTCAGTTAAGTGTCAATTTTTGATGTATTTGTTCACTCTAAATGACTAAATTCAAGTTAAAAATATCTCAAAAGTCCCAATTCTCCAGGCCAGAGTCAAAACTGATCAAATTTGTCATCATTTTTCAAATCAGGAGGTGGTTGAATGGAATAAAGTGTCAAAAAAAATGATAATTTTAGTAAAATTTTGCCAAAGTAGGCCAAATTTGCCCAATTTTCTGGTTCACGGTTCAGTGATTTTGGCTAAAAATCGCAATATGCATTAAAATACTCAATTTCTTGACACGATATTGTAAAATGTCACCATCAGGCAGTAGATTTTATGATGCAAATGAAAAACTAGTCAAATTTAAAGGAAAACCATTGGGTTCTTGGAAAAATGACCCCAGGGGTAATGAAGTAGCCATATTTTTCATAATTGCTGTCAGAATATTCTTAAACTGCATAAAACTACTTGAAAAACTCTACTTAATTGGAAAAACGCAATTTCAAGCCAAAAATCATCCAACCATGTGGCTATTAGGCCAAAATGCCCTAATACGTCACTTCCGCTGAATAGAAAAAAGTAGTTTAAAAAAATGAATGTAGTCCCAACACAATTGTGATCATGACGAGTCAGTAAGCTAGTATGTAGGTACAGTTGTCATCTTTTTGCAATGACAACATGCCATTTCTTCTGAAAATGCGTTTATTTGGGTTATCTGAAGGAAAATTTCGAGTCAAGTGGCGTATTAATTTTACCTTGATTTTTGTGAATTTCAATTTCTGTCTGCAGAGAGAGGGGGTAGTGTCACAATTGACCAATTATTTCAAAAAGTAGATGGTTGGCCCCTATTGAGTTTAGTGTCAAAATGTAGCTTAGACATAGCTTTAGAACCTCAGATAGGCCAGTGAGGCCACATAAATCCAAAACTCGAGATAAAAAGTCAGGCGTTTGACCTTTTGCCCATTGACTAGTATGGTGACGTGAATTAGGGCAGTTTGGCCTATTAGTCACATGTGAAAGTGACCAAAATTTTTTAAAACTACTCAGAATCGCCCAGAATTGAAGTTTATTAGTGTGAAACATATTCTGGACGGAGGCAAAAAGGGGAATTTTCATGAACAAATTTAATGTTTTTGCTGAATCAGCAGTTTTCGCTTTTTACCCCAAAAACCACTGATTTTGACGATATTTGGCTACAATTTCGCCCTTAATGACCCCTAGATGTCACATGTTGTCGTAAATGGGGAAGCCAATGAGTTGATGTTCATAATAAAGATTGAATTTTCCATCTTATGGTTTCCAGTGAAGAATGAAGGTACATATCAGGGGTACAGTTAGAGATTGGTCAGTTAAGTGTCAATTTTTGATGTATTTGTTCACTCTAAATGACTAAATTCAAGTTAAAAATATCTCAAAAGTCCCAATTCTCCAGGCCAGAGTCAAAACTGATCAAATTTGTCATCATTTTTCAAATCAGGAGGTGGTTGAATGGAATAAAGTGTCAAAAAAAATGATAATTTTAGTAAAATTTTGCCAAAGTAGGCCAAATTTGCCCAATTTTCTGGTTCACGGTTCAGTGATTTTGGCTAAAAATCGCAATATGCATTAAAATACTCAATTTCTTGACACGATATTGTAAAATGTCACCATCAGGCAGTAGATTTTATGATGCAAATGAAAAACTAGTCAAATTTAAAGGAAAACCATTGGGTTCTTGGAAAAATGACCCCAGGGGTAATGAAGTAGCCATATTTTTCATAATTGCTGTCAGAATATTCTTAAACTGCATAAAACTACTTGAAAAACTCTACTTAATTGGAAAAACGCAATTTCAAGCCAAAAATCATCCAACCATGTGGCTATTAGTCACATGTGAAAGTGACCAAAATTTTTTAAAACTACTCAGAATCGCCCAGAATTGAAGTTTATTAGTGTGAAACATATTCTGGACGGAGGCAAAAAGGGGAATTTTCATGAACAAATTTAATGTTTTTGCTGAATCAGCAGTTTTCGCTTTTTACCCCAAAAACCACTGATTTTGACGATATTTGGCTACAATTTCGCCCTTAATGACCCCTAGATGTCACATGTTGTCGTAAATGGGGAAGCCAATGAGTTGATGTTCATAATAAAGATTGAATTTTCCATCTTATGGTTTCCAGTGAAGAATGAAGGTACATATCAGGGGTACAGTTAGAGATTGGTCAGTTAAGTGTCAATTTTTGATGTATTTGTTCACTCTAAATGACTAAATTCAAGTTAAAAATATCTCAAAAGTCCCAATTCTCCAGGCCAGAGTCAAAACTGATCAAATTTGTCATCATTTTTCAAATCAGGAGGTGGTTGAATGGAATAAAGTGTCAAAAAAAATGATAATTTTAGTAAAATTTTGCCAAAGTAGGCCAAATTTGCCCAATTTTCTGGTTCACGGTTCAGTGATTTTGGCTAAAAATCGCAATATGCATTAAAATACTCAATTTCTTGACACGATATTGTAAAATGTCACCATCAGGCAGTAGATTTTATGATGCAAATGAAAAACTAGTCAAATTTAAAGGAAAACCATTGGGTTCTTGGAAAAATGACCCCAGGGGTAATGAAGTAGCCATATTTTTCATAATTGCTGTCAGAATATTCTTAAACTGCATAAAACTACTTGAAAAACTCTACTTAATTGGAAAAACGCAATTTCAAGCCAAAAATCATCCAACCATGTGGCTATTAGGCCAAAATGCCCTAATACGTCACTTCCGCTGAATAGAAAAAAGTAGTTTAAAAAAATGAATGTAGTCCCAACACAATTGTGATCATGACGAGTCAGTAAGCTAGTATGTAGGTACAGTTGTCATCTTTTTGCAATGACAACATGCCATTTCTTCTGAAAATGCGTTTATTTGGGTTATCTGAAGGAAAATTTCGAGTCAAGTGGCGTATTAATTTTACCTTGATTTTTGTGAATTTCAATTTCTGTCTGCAGAGAGAGGGGGTAGTGTCACAATTGACCAATTATTTCAAAAAGTAGATGGTTGGCCCCTATTGAGTTTAGTGTCAAAATGTAGCTTAGACATAGCTTTAGAACCTCAGATAGGCCAGTGAGGCCACATAAATCCAAAACTCGAGATAAAAAGTCAGGCGTTTGACCTTTTGCCCATTGACTAGTATGGTGACGTGAATTAGGGCAGTTTGGCCTATTAGTCACATGTGAAAGTGACCAAAATTTTTTAAAACTACTCAGAATCGCCCAGAATTGAAGTTTATTAGTGTGAAACATATTCTGGACGGAGGCAAAAAGGGGAATTTTCATGAACAAATTTAATGTTTTTGCTGAATCAGCAGTTTTCGCTTTTTACCCCAAAAACCACTGATTTTGACGATATTTGGCTACAATTTCGCCCTTAATGACCCCTAGATGTCACATGTTGTCGTAAATGGGGAAGCCAATGAGTTGATGTTCATAATAAAGATTGAATTTTCCATCTTATGGTTTCCAGTGAAGAATGAAGGTACATATCAGGGGTACAGTTAGAGATTGGTCAGTTAAGTGTCAATTTTTGATGTATTTGTTCACTCTAAATGACTAAATTCAAGTTAAAAATATCTCAAAAGTCCCAATTCTCCAGGCCAGAGTCAAAACTGATCAAATTTGTCATCATTTTTCAAATCAGGAGGTGGTTGAATGGAATAAAGTGTCAAAAAAAATGATAATTTTAGTAAAATTTTGCCAAAGTAGGCCAAATTTGCCCAATTTTCTGGTTCACGGTTCAGTGATTTTGGCTAAAAATCGCAATATGCATTAAAATACTCAATTTCTTGACACGATATTGTAAAATGTCACCATCAGGCAGTAGATTTTATGATGCAAATGAAAAACTAGTCAAATTTAAAGGAAAACCATTGGGTTCTTGGAAAAATGACCCCAGGGGTAATGAAGTAGCCATATTTTTCATAATTGCTGTCAGAATATTCTTAAACTGCATAAAACTACTTGAAAAACTCTACTTAATTGGAAAAACGCAATTTCAAGCCAAAAATCATCCAACCATGTGGCTATTAGGCCAAAATGCCCTAATACGTCACTTCCGCTGAATAGAAAAAAGTAGTTTAAAAAAATGAATGTAGTCCCAACACAATTGTGATCATGACGAGTCAGTAAGCTAGTATGTAGGTACAGTTGTCATCTTTTTGCAATGACAACATGCCATTTCTTCTGAAAATGCGTTTATTTGGGTTATCTGAAGGAAAATTTCGAGTCAAGTGGCGTATTAATTTTACCTTGATTTTTGTGAATTTCAATTTCTGTCTGCAGAGAGAGGGGGTAGTGTCACAATTGACCAATTATTTCAAAAAGTAGATGGTTGGCCCCTATTGAGTTTAGTGTCAAAATGTAGCTTAGACATAGCTTTAGAACCTCAGATAGGCCAGTGAGGCCACATAAATCCAAAACTCGAGATAAAAAGTCAGGCGTTTGACCTTTTGCCCATTGACTAGTATGGTGACGTGAATTAGGGCAGTTTGGCCTATTAGTCACATGTGAAAGTGACCAAAATTTTTTAAAACTACTCAGAATCGCCCAGAATTGAAGTTTATTAGTGTGAAACATATTCTGGACGGAGGCAAAAAGGGGAATTTTCATGAACAAATTTAATGTTTTTGCTGAATCAGCAGTTTTCGCTTTTTACCCCAAAAACCACTGATTTTGACGATATTTGGCTACAATTTCGCCCTTAATGACCCCTAGATGTCACATGTTGTCGTAAATGGGGAAGCCAATGAGTTGATGTTCATAATAAAGATTGAATTTTCCATCTTATGGTTTCCAGTGAAGAATGAAGGTACATATCAGGGGTACAGTTAGAGATTGGTCAGTTAAGTGTCAATTTTTGATGTATTTGTTCACTCTAAATGACTAAATTCAAGTTAAAAATATCTCAAAAGTCCCAATTCTCCAGGCCAGAGTCAAAACTGATCAAATTTGTCATCATTTTTCAAATCAGGAGGTGGTTGAATGGAATAAAGTGTCAAAAAAAATGATAATTTTAGTAAAATTTTGCCAAAGTAGGCCAAATTTGCCCAATTTTCTGGTTCACGGTTCAGTGATTTTGGCTAAAAATCGCAATATGCATTAAAATACTCAATTTCTTGACACGATATTGTAAAATGTCACCATCAGGCAGTAGATTTTATGATGCAAATGAAAAACTAGTCAAATTTAAAGGAAAACCATTGGGTTCTTGGAAAAATGACCCCAGGGGTAATGAAGTAGCCATATTTTTCATAATTGCTGTCAGAATATTCTTAAACTGCATAAAACTACTTGAAAAACTCTACTTAATTGGAAAAACGCAATTTCAAGCCAAAAATCATCCAACCATGTGGCTATTAGGCCAAAATGCCCTAATACGTCACTTCCGCTGAATAGAAAAAAGTAGTTTAAAAAAATGAATGTAGTCCCAACACAATTGTGATCATGACGAGTCAGTAAGCTAGTATGTAGGTACAGTTGTCATCTTTTTGCAATGACAACATGCCATTTCTTCTGAAAATGCGTTTATTTGGGTTATCTGAAGGAAAATTTCGAGTCAAGTGGCGTATTAATTTTACCTTGATTTTTGTGAATTTCAATTTCTGTCTGCAGAGAGAGGGGGTAGTGTCACAATTGACCAATTATTTCAAAAAGTAGATGGTTGGCCCCTATTGAGTTTAGTGTCAAAATGTAGCTTAGACATAGCTTTAGAACCTCAGATAGGCCAGTGAGGCCACATAAATCCAAAACTCGAGATAAAAAGTCAGGCGTTTGACCTTTTGCCCATTGACTAGTATGGTGACGTGAATTAGGGCAGTTTGGCCTATTAGTCACATGTGAAAGTGACCAAAATTTTTTAAAACTACTCAGAATCGCCCAGAATTGAAGTTTATTAGTGTGAAACATATTCTGGACGGAGGCAAAAAGGGGAATTTTCATGAACAAATTTAATGTTTTTGCTGAATCAGCAGTTTTCGCTTTTTACCCCAAAAACCACTGATTTTGACGATATTTGGCTACAATTTCGCCCTTAATGACCCCTAGATGTCACATGTTGTCGTAAATGGGGAAGCCAATGAGTTGATGTTCATAATAAAGATTGAATTTTCCATCTTATGGTTTCCAGTGAAGAATGAAGGTACATATCAGGGGTACAGTTAGAGATTGGTCAGTTAAGTGTCAATTTTTGATGTATTTGTTCACTCTAAATGACTAAATTCAAGTTAAAAATATCTCAAAAGTCCCAATTCTCCAGGCCAGAGTCAAAACTGATCAAATTTGTCATCATTTTTCAAATCAGGAGGTGGTTGAATGGAATAAAGTGTCAAAAAAAATGATAATTTTAGTAAAATTTTGCCAAAGTAGGCCAAATTTGCCCAATTTTCTGGTTCACGGTTCAGTGATTTTGGCTAAAAATCGCAATATGCATTAAAATACTCAATTTCTTGACACGATATTGTAAAATGTCACCATCAGGCAGTAGATTTTATGATGCAAATGAAAAACTAGTCAAATTTAAAGGAAAACCATTGGGTTCTTGGAAAAATGACCCCAGGGGTAATGAAGTAGCCATATTTTTCATAATTGCTGTCAGAATATTCTTAAACTGCATAAAACTACTTGAAAAACTCTACTTAATTGGAAAAACGCAATTTCAAGCCAAAAATCATCCAACCATGTGGCTATTAGGCCAAAATGCCCTAATACGTCACTTCCGCTGAATAGAAAAAAGTAGTTTAAAAAAATGAATGTAGTCCCAACACAATTGTGATCATGACGAGTCAGTAAGCTAGTATGTAGGTACAGTTGTCATCTTTTTGCAATGACAACATGCCATTTCTTCTGAAAATGCGTTTATTTGGGTTATCTGAAGGAAAATTTCGAGTCAAGTGGCGTATTAATTTTACCTTGATTTTTGTGAATTTCAATTTCTGTCTGCAGAGAGAGGGGGTAGTGTCACAATTGACCAATTATTTCAAAAAGTAGATGGTTGGCCCCTATTGAGTTTAGTGTCAAAATGTAGCTTAGACATAGCTTTAGAACCTCAGATAGGCCAGTGAGGCCACATAAATCCAAAACTCGAGATAAAAAGTCAGGCGTTTGACCTTTTGCCCATTGACTAGTATGGTGACGTGAATTAGGGCAGTTTGGCCTATTAGTCACATGTGAAAGTGACCAAAATTTTTTAAAACTACTCAGAATCGCCCAGAATTGAAGTTTATTAGTGTGAAACATATTCTGGACGGAGGCAAAAAGGGGAATTTTCATGAACAAATTTAATGTTTTTGCTGAATCAGCAGTTTTCGCTTTTTACCCCAAAAACCACTGATTTTGACGATATTTGGCTACAATTTCGCCCTTAATGACCCCTAGATGTCACATGTTGTCGTAAATGGGGAAGCCAATGAGTTGATGTTCATAATAAAGATTGAATTTTCCATCTTATGGTTTCCAGTGAAGAATGAAGGTACATATCAGGGGTACAGTTAGAGATTGGTCAGTTAAGTGTCAATTTTTGATGTATTTGTTCACTCTAAATGACTAAATTCAAGTTAAAAATATCTCAAAAGTCCCAATTCTCCAGGCCAGAGTCAAAACTGATCAAATTTGTCATCATTTTTCAAATCAGGAGGTGGTTGAATGGAATAAAGTGTCAAAAAAAATGATAATTTTAGTAAAATTTTGCCAAAGTAGGCCAAATTTGCCCAATTTTCTGGTTCACGGTTCAGTGATTTTGGCTAAAAATCGCAATATGCATTAAAATACTCAATTTCTTGACACGATATTGTAAAATGTCACCATCAGGCAGTAGATTTTATGATGCAAATGAAAAACTAGTCAAATTTAAAGGAAAACCATTGGGTTCTTGGAAAAATGACCCCAGGGGTAATGAAGTAGCCATATTTTTCATAATTGCTGTCAGAATATTCTTAAACTGCATAAAACTACTTGAAAAACTCTACTTAATTGGAAAAACGCAATTTCAAGCCAAAAATCATCCAACCATGTGGCTATTAGGCCAAAATGCCCTAATACGTCACTTCCGCTGAATAGAAAAAAGTAGTTTAAAAAAATGAATGTAGTCCCAACACAATTGTGATCATGACGAGTCAGTAAGCTAGTATGTAGGTACAGTTGTCATCTTTTTGCAATGACAACATGCCATTTCTTCTGAAAATGCGTTTATTTGGGTTATCTGAAGGAAAATTTCGAGTCAAGTGGCGTATTAATTTTACCTTGATTTTTGTGAATTTCAATTTCTGTCTGCAGAGAGAGGGGGTAGTGTCACAATTGACCAATTATTTCAAAAAGTAGATGGTTGGCCCCTATTGAGTTTAGTGTCAAAATGTAGCTTAGACATAGCTTTAGAACCTCAGATAGGCCAGTGAGGCCACATAAATCCAAAACTCGAGATAAAAAGTCAGGCGTTTGACCTTTTGCCCATTGACTAGTATGGTGACGTGAATTAGGGCAGTTTGGCCTATTAGTCACATGTGAAAGTGACCAAAATTTTTTAAAACTACTCAGAATCGCCCAGAATTGAAGTTTATTAGTGTGAAACATATTCTGGACGGAGGCAAAAAGGGGAATTTTCATGAACAAATTTAATGTTTTTGCTGAATCAGCAGTTTTCGCTTTTTACCCCAAAAACCACTGATTTTGACGATATTTGGCTACAATTTCGCCCTTAATGACCCCTAGATGTCACATGTTGTCGTAAATGGGGAAGCCAATGAGTTGATGTTCATAATAAAGATTGAATTTTCCATCTTATGGTTTCCAGTGAAGAATGAAGGTACATATCAGGGGTACAGTTAGAGATTGGTCAGTTAAGTGTCAATTTTTGATGTATTTGTTCACTCTAAATGACTAAATTCAAGTTAAAAATATCTCAAAAGTCCCAATTCTCCAGGCCAGAGTCAAAACTGATCAAATTTGTCATCATTTTTCAAATCAGGAGGTGGTTGAATGGAATAAAGTGTCAAAAAAAATGATAATTTTAGTAAAATTTTGCCAAAGTAGGCCAAATTTGCCCAATTTTCTGGTTCACGGTTCAGTGATTTTGGCTAAAAATCGCAATATGCATTAAAATACTCAATTTCTTGACACGATATTGTAAAATGTCACCATCAGGCAGTAGATTTTATGATGCAAATGAAAAACTAGTCAAATTTAAAGGAAAACCATTGGGTTCTTGGAAAAATGACCCCAGGGGTAATGAAGTAGCCATATTTTTCATAATTGCTGTCAGAATATTCTTAAACTGCATAAAACTACTTGAAAAACTCTACTTAATTGGAAAAACGCAATTTCAAGCCAAAAATCATCCAACCATGTGGCTATTAGGCCAAAATGCCCTAATACGTCACTTCCGCTGAATAGAAAAAAGTAGTTTAAAAAAATGAATGTAGTCCCAACACAATTGTGATCATGACGAGTCAGTAAGCTAGTATGTAGGTACAGTTGTCATCTTTTTGCAATGACAACATGCCATTTCTTCTGAAAATGCGTTTATTTGGGTTATCTGAAGGAAAATTTCGAGTCAAGTGGCGTATTAATTTTACCTTGATTTTTGTGAATTTCAATTTCTGTCTGCAGAGAGAGGGGGTAGTGTCACAATTGACCAATTATTTCAAAAAGTAGATGGTTGGCCCCTATTGAGTTTAGTGTCAAAATGTAGCTTAGACATAGCTTTAGAACCTCAGATAGGCCAGTGAGGCCACATAAATCCAAAACTCGAGATAAAAAGTCAGGCGTTTGACCTTTTGCCCATTGACTAGTATGGTGACGTGAATTAGGGCAGTTTGGCCTATTAGTCACATGTGAAAGTGACCAAAATTTTTTAAAACTACTCAGAATCGCCCAGAATTGAAGTTTATTAGTGTGAAACATATTCTGGACGGAGGCAAAAAGGGGAATTTTCATGAACAAATTTAATGTTTTTGCTGAATCAGCAGTTTTCGCTTTTTACCCCAAAAACCACTGATTTTGACGATATTTGGCTACAATTTCGCCCTTAATGACCCCTAGATGTCACATGTTGTCGTAAATGGGGAAGCCAATGAGTTGATGTTCATAATAAAGATTGAATTTTCCATCTTATGGTTTCCAGTGAAGAATGAAGGTACATATCAGGGGTACAGTTAGAGATTGGTCAGTTAAGTGTCAATTTTTGATGTATTTGTTCACTCTAAATGACTAAATTCAAGTTAAAAATATCTCAAAAGTCCCAATTCTCCAGGCCAGAGTCAAAACTGATCAAATTTGTCATCATTTTTCAAATCAGGAGGTGGTTGAATGGAATAAAGTGTCAAAAAAAATGATAATTTTAGTAAAATTTTGCCAAAGTAGGCCAAATTTGCCCAATTTTCTGGTTCACGGTTCAGTGATTTTGGCTAAAAATCGCAATATGCATTAAAATACTCAATTTCTTGACACGATATTGTAAAATGTCACCATCAGGCAGTAGATTTTATGATGCAAATGAAAAACTAGTCAAATTTAAAGGAAAACCATTGGGTTCTTGGAAAAATGACCCCAGGGGTAATGAAGTAGCCATATTTTTCATAATTGCTGTCAGAATATTCTTAAACTGCATAAAACTACTTGAAAAACTCTACTTAATTGGAAAAACGCAATTTCAAGCCAAAAATCATCCAACCATGTGGCTATTAGGCCAAAATGCCCTAATACGTCACTTCCGCTGAATAGAAAAAAGTAGTTTAAAAAAATGAATGTAGTCCCAACACAATTGTGATCATGACGAGTCAGTAAGCTAGTATGTAGGTACAGTTGTCATCTTTTTGCAATGACAACATGCCATTTCTTCTGAAAATGCGTTTATTTGGGTTATCTGAAGGAAAATTTCGAGTCAAGTGGCGTATTAATTTTACCTTGATTTTTGTGAATTTCAATTTCTGTCTGCAGAGAGAGGGGGTAGTGTCACAATTGACCAATTATTTCAAAAAGTAGATGGTTGGCCCCTATTGAGTTTAGTGTCAAAATGTAGCTTAGACATAGCTTTAGAACCTCAGATAGGCCAGTGAGGCCACATAAATCCAAAACTCGAGATAAAAAGTCAGGCGTTTGACCTTTTGCCCATTGACTAGTATGGTGACGTGAATTAGGGCAGTTTGGCCTATTAGTCACATGTGAAAGTGACCAAAATTTTTTAAAACTACTCAGAATCGCCCAGAATTGAAGTTTATTAGTGTGAAACATATTCTGGACGGAGGCAAAAAGGGGAATTTTCATGAACAAATTTAATGTTTTTGCTGAATCAGCAGTTTTCGCTTTTTACCCCAAAAACCACTGATTTTGACGATATTTGGCTACAATTTCGCCCTTAATGACCCCTAGATGTCACATGTTGTCGTAAATGGGGAAGCCAATGAGTTGATGTTCATAATAAAGATTGAATTTTCCATCTTATGGTTTCCAGTGAAGAATGAAGGTACATATCAGGGGTACAGTTAGAGATTGGTCAGTTAAGTGTCAATTTTTGATGTATTTGTTCACTCTAAATGACTAAATTCAAGTTAAAAATATCTCAAAAGTCCCAATTCTCCAGGCCAGAGTCAAAACTGATCAAATTTGTCATCATTTTTCAAATCAGGAGGTGGTTGAATGGAATAAAGTGTCAAAAAAATGATAATTTTAGTAAAATTTTGCCAAAGTAGGCCAAATTTGCCCAATTTTCTGGTTCACGGTTCAGTGATTTTGGCTAAAAATCGCAATATGCATTAAAATACTCAATTTCTTGACACGATATTGTAAAATGTCACCATCAGGCAGTAGATTTTATGATGCAAATGAAAAACTAGTCAAATTTAAAGGAAAACCATTGGGTTCTTGGAAAAATGACCCCAGGGGTAATGAAGTAGCCATATTTTTCATAATTGCTGTCAGAATATTCTTAAACTGCATAAAACTACTTGAAAAACTCTACTTAATTGGAAAAAACGCAATTTCAAGCCAAAAATCATCCAACCATGTGGCTATTAGGCCAAAATGCCCTAATACGTCACTTCCGCTGAATAGAAAAAAGTAGTTTAAAAAAATGAATGTAGTCCCAACACAATTGTGATCATGACGAGTCAGTAAGCTAGTATGTAGGTACAGTTGTCATCTTTTTGCAATGACAACATGCCATTTCTTCTGAAAATGCGTTTATTTGGGTTATCTGAAGGAAAATTTCGAGTCAAGTGGCGTATTAATTTTACCTTGATTTTTGTGAATTTCAATTTCTGTCTGCAGAGAGAGGGGGTAGTGTCACAATTGACCAATTATTTCAAAAAGTAGATGGTTGGCCCCTATTGAGTTTAGTGTCAAAATGTAGCTTAGACATAGCTTTAGAACCTCAGATAGGCCAGTGAGGCCACATAAATCCAAAACTCGAGATAAAAAGTCAGGCGTTTGACCTTTTGCCCATTGACTAGTATGGTGACGTGAATTAGGGCAGTTTGGCCTATTAGTCACATGTGAAAGTGACCAAAATTTTTTAAAACTACTCAGAATCGCCCAGAATTGAAGTTTATTAGTGTGAAACATATTCTGGACGGAGGCAAAAAGGGGAATTTTCATGAACAAATTTAATGTTTTTGCTGAATCAGCAGTTTTCGCTTTTTACCCCAAAAACCACTGATTTTGACGATATTTGGCTACAATTTCGCCCTTAATGACCCCTAGATGTCACATGTTGTCGTAAATGGGGAAGCCAATGAGTTGATGTTCATAATAAAGATTGAATTTTCCATCTTATGGTTTCCAGTGAAGAATGAAGGTACATATCAGGGGTACAGTTAGAGATTGGTCAGTTAAGTGTCAATTTTTGATGTATTTGTTCACTCTAAATGACTAAATTCAAGTTAAAAATATCTCAAAAGTCCCAATTCTCCAGGCCAGAGTCAAAACTGATCAAATTTGTCATCATTTTTCAAATCAGGAGGTGGTTGAATGGAATAAAGTGTCAAAAAAAATGATAATTTTAGTAAAATTTTGCCAAAGTAGGCCAAATTTGCCCAATTTTCTGGTTCACGGTTCAGTGATTTTGGCTAAAAATCGCAATATGCATTAAAATACTCAATTTCTTGACACGATATTGTAAAATGTCACCATCAGGCAGTAGATTTTATGATGCAAATGAAAAACTAGTCAAATTTAAAGGAAAACCATTGGGTTCTTGGAAAAATGACCCCAGGGGTAATGAAGTAGCCATATTTTTCATAATTGCTGTCAGAATATTCTTAAACTGCATAAAACTACTTGAAAAACTCTACTTAATTGGAAAAAACGCAATTTCAAGCCAAAAATCATCCAACCATGTGGCTATTAGGCCAAAATGCCCTAATACGTCACTTCCGCTGAATAGAAAAAAGTAGTTTAAAAAAATGAATGTAGTCCCAACACAATTGTGATCATGACGAGTCAGTAAGCTAGTATGTAGGTACAGTTGTCATCTTTTTGCAATGACAACATGCCATTTCTTCTGAAAATGCGTTTATTTGGGTTATCTGAAGGAAAATTTCGAGTCAAGTGGCGTATTAATTTTACCTTGATTTTTGTGAATTTCAATTTCTGTCTGCAGAGAGAGGGGGTAGTGTCACAATTGACCAATTATTTCAAAAAGTAGATGGTTGGCCCCTATTGAGTTTAGTGTCAAAATGTAGCTTAGACATAGCTTTAGAACCTCAGATAGGCCAGTGAGGCCACATAAATCCAAAACTCGAGATAAAAAGTCAGGCGTTTGACCTTTTGCCCATTGACTAGTATGGTGACGTGAATTAGGGCAGTTTGGCCTATTAGTCACATGTGAAAGTGACCAAAATTTTTTAAAACTACTCAGAATCGCCCAGAATTGAAGTTTATTAGTGTGAAACATATTCTGGACGGAGGCAAAAAGGGGAATTTTCATGAACAAATTTAATGTTTTTGCTGAATCAGCAGTTTTCGCTTTTTACCCCAAAAACCACTGATTTTGACGATATTTGGCTACAATTTCGCCCTTAATGACCCCTAGATGTCACATGTTGTCGTAAATGGGGAAGCCAATGAGTTGATGTTCATAATAAAGATTGAATTTTCCATCTTATGGTTTCCAGTGAAGAATGAAGGTACATATCAGGGGTACAGTTAGAGATTGGTCAGTTAAGTGTCAATTTTTGATGTATTTGTTCACTCTAAATGACTAAATTCAAGTTAAAAATATCTCAAAAGTCCCAATTCTCCAGGCCAGAGTCAAAACTGATCAAATTTGTCATCATTTTTCAAATCAGGAGGTGGTTGAATGGAATAAAGTGTCAAAAAAAATGATAATTTTAGTAAAATTTTGCCAAAGTAGGCCAAATTTGCCCAATTTTCTGGTTCACGGTTCAGTGATTTTGGCTAAAAATCGCAATATGCATTAAAATACTCAATTTCTTGACACGATATTGTAAAATGTCACCATCAGGCAGTAGATTTTATGATGCAAATGAAAAACTAGTCAAATTTAAAGGAAAACCATTGGGTTCTTGGAAAAATGACCCCAGGGGTAATGAAGTAGCCATATTTTTCATAATTGCTGTCAGAATATTCTTAAACTGCATAAAACTACTTGAAAAACTCTACTTAATTGGAAAAACGCAATTTCAAGCCAAAAATCATCCAACCATGTGGCTATTAGGCCAAAATGCCCTAATACGTCACTTCCGCTGAATAGAAAAAAGTAGTTTAAAAAAATGAATGTAGTCCCAACACAATTGTGATCATGACGAGTCAGTAAGCTAGTATGTAGGTACAGTTGTCATCTTTTTGCAATGACAACATGCCATTTCTTCTGAAAATGCGTTTATTTGGGTTATCTGAAGGAAAATTTCGAGTCAAGTGGCGTATTAATTTTACCTTGATTTTTGTGAATTTCAATTTCTGTCTGCAGAGAGAGGGGGTAGTGTCACAATTGACCAATTATTTCAAAAAGTAGATGGTTGGCCCCTATTGAGTTTAGTGTCAAAATGTAGCTTAGACATAGCTTTAGAACCTCAGATAGGCCAGTGAGGCCACATAAATCCAAAACTCGAGATAAAAAGTCAGGCGTTTGACCTTTTGCCCATTGACTAGTATGGTGACGTGAATTAGGGCAGTTTGGCCTATTAGTCACATGTGAAAGTGACCAAAATTTTTTAAAACTACTCAGAATCGCCCAGAATTGAAGTTTATTAGTGTGAAACATATTCTGGACGGAGGCAAAAAGGGGAATTTTCATGAACAAATTTAATGTTTTTGCTGAATCAGCAGTTTTCGCTTTTTACCCCAAAAACCACTGATTTTGACGATATTTGGCTACAATTTCGCCCTTAATGACCCCTAGATGTCACATGTTGTCGTAAATGGGGAAGCCAATGAGTTGATGTTCATAATAAAGATTGAATTTTCCATCTTATGGTTTCCAGTGAAGAATGAAGGTACATATCAGGGGTACAGTTAGAGATTGGTCAGTTAAGTGTCAATTTTTGATGTATTTGTTCACTCTAAATGACTAAATTCAAGTTAAAAATATCTCAAAAGTCCCAATTCTCCAGGCCAGAGTCAAAACTGATCAAATTTGTCATCATTTTTCAAATCAGGAGGTGGTTGAATGGAATAAAGTGTCAAAAAAAATGATAATTTTAGTAAAATTTTGCCAAAGTAGGCCAAATTTGCCCAATTTTCTGGTTCACGGTTCAGTGATTTTGGCTAAAAATCGCAATATGCATTAAAATACTCAATTTCTTGACACGATATTGTAAAATGTCACCATCAGGCAGTAGATTTTATGATGCAAATGAAAAACTAGTCAAATTTAAAGGAAAACCATTGGGTTCTTGGAAAAATGACCCCAGGGGTAATGAAGTAGCCATATTTTTCATAATTGCTGTCAGAATATTCTTAAACTGCATAAAACTACTTGAAAAACTCTACTTAATTGGAAAAACGCAATTTCAAGCCAAAAATCATCCAACCATGTGGCTATTAGGCCAAAATGCCCTAATACGTCACTTCCGCTGAATAGAAAAAAGTAGTTTAAAAAAATGAATGTAGTCCCAACACAATTGTGATCATGACGAGTCAGTAAGCTAGTATGTAGGTACAGTTGTCATCTTTTTGCAATGACAACATGCCATTTCTTCTGAAAATGCGTTTATTTGGGTTATCTGAAGGAAAATTTCGAGTCAAGTGGCGTATTAATTTTACCTTGATTTTTGTGAATTTCAATTTCTGTCTGCAGAGAGAGGGGGTAGTGTCACAATTGACCAATTATTTCAAAAAGTAGATGGTTGGCCCCTATTGAGTTTAGTGTCAAAATGTAGCTTAGACATAGCTTTAGAACCTCAGATAGGCCAGTGAGGCCACATAAATCCAAAACTCGAGATAAAAAGTCAGGCGTTTGACCTTTTGCCCATTGACTAGTATGGTGACGTGAATTAGGGCAGTTTGGCCTATTAGTCACATGTGAAAGTGACCAAAATTTTTTAAAACTACTCAGAATCGCCCAGAATTGAAGTTTATTAGTGTGAAACATATTCTGGACGGAGGCAAAAAGGGGAATTTTCATGAACAAATTTAATGTTTTTGCTGAATCAGCAGTTTTCGCTTTTTACCCCAAAAACCACTGATTTTGACGATATTTGGCTACAATTTCGCCCTTAATGACCCCTAGATGTCACATGTTGTCGTAAATGGGGAAGCCAATGAGTTGATGTTCATAATAAAGATTGAATTTTCCATCTTATGGTTTCCAGTGAAGAATGAAGGTACATATCAGGGGTACAGTTAGAGATTGGTCAGTTAAGTGTCAATTTTTGATGTATTTGTTCACTCTAAATGACTAAATTCAAGTTAAAAATATCTCAAAAGTCCCAATTCTCCAGGCCAGAGTCAAAACTGATCAAATTTGTCATCATTTTTCAAATCAGGAGGTGGTTGAATGGAATAAAGTGTCAAAAAAAATGATAATTTTAGTAAAATTTTGCCAAAGTAGGCCAAATTTGCCCAATTTTCTGGTTCACGGTTCAGTGATTTTGGCTAAAAATCGCAATATGCATTAAAATACTCAATTTCTTGACACGATATTGTAAAATGTCACCATCAGGCAGTAGATTTTATGATGCAAATGAAAAACTAGTCAAATTTAAAGGAAAACCATTGGGTTCTTGGAAAAATGACCCCAGGGGTAATGAAGTAGCCATATTTTTCATAATTGCTGTCAGAATATTCTTAAACTGCATAAAACTACTTGAAAAACTCTACTTAATTGGAAAAACGCAATTTCAAGCCAAAAATCATCCAACCATGTGGCTATTAGGCCAAAATGCCCTAATACGTCACTTCCGCTGAATAGAAAAAAGTAGTTTAAAAAAATGAATGTAGTCCCAACACAATTGTGATCATGACGAGTCAGTAAGCTAGTATGTAGGTACAGTTGTCATCTTTTTGCAATGACAACATGCCATTTCTTCTGAAAATGCGTTTATTTGGGTTATCTGAAGGAAAATTTCGAGTCAAGTGGCGTATTAATTTTACCTTGATTTTTGTGAATTTCAATTTCTGTCTGCAGAGAGAGGGGGTAGTGTCACAATTGACCAATTATTTCAAAAAGTAGATGGTTGGCCCCTATTGAGTTTAGTGTCAAAATGTAGCTTAGACATAGCTTTAGAACCTCAGATAGGCCAGTGAGGCCACATAAATCCAAAACTCGAGATAAAAAGTCAGGCGTTTGACCTTTTGCCCATTGACTAGTATGGTGACGTGAATTAGGGCAGTTTGGCCTATTAGTCACATGTGAAAGTGACCAAAATTTTTTAAAACTACTCAGAATCGCCCAGAATTGAAGTTTATTAGTGTGAAACATATTCTGGACGGAGGCAAAAAGGGGAATTTTCATGAACAAATTTAATGTTTTTGCTGAATCAGCAGTTTTCGCTTTTTACCCCAAAAACCACTGATTTTGACGATATTTGGCTACAATTTCGCCCTTAATGACCCCTAGATGTCACATGTTGTCGTAAATGGGGAAGCCAATGAGTTGATGTTCATAATAAAGATTGAATTTTCCATCTTATGGTTTCCAGTGAAGAATGAAGGTACATATCAGGGGTACAGTTAGAGATTGGTCAGTTAAGTGTCAATTTTTGATGTATTTGTTCACTCTAAATGACTAAATTCAAGTTAAAAATATCTCAAAAGTCCCAATTCTCCAGGCCAGAGTCAAAACTGATCAAATTTGTCATCATTTTTCAAATCAGGAGGTGGTTGAATGGAATAAAGTGTCAAAAAAAATGATAATTTTAGTAAAATTTTGCCAAAGTAGGCCAAATTTGCCCAATTTTCTGGTTCACGGTTCAGTGATTTTGGCTAAAAATCGCAATATGCATTAAAATACTCAATTTCTTGACACGATATTGTAAAATGTCACCATCAGGCAGTAGATTTTATGATGCAAATGAAAAACTAGTCAAATTTAAAGGAAAACCATTGGGTTCTTGGAAAAATGACCCCAGGGGTAATGAAGTAGCCATATTTTTCATAATTGCTGTCAGAATATTCTTAAACTGCATAAAACTACTTGAAAAACTCTACTTAATTGGAAAAACGCAATTTCAAGCCAAAAATCATCCAACCATGTGGCTATTAGGCCAAAATGCCCTAATACGTCACTTCCGCTGAATAGAAAAAAGTAGTTTAAAAAAATGAATGTAGTCCCAACACAATTGTGATCATGACGAGTCAGTAAGCTAGTATGTAGGTACAGTTGTCATCTTTTTGCAATGACAACATGCCATTTCTTCTGAAAATGCGTTTATTTGGGTTATCTGAAGGAAAATTTCGAGTCAAGTGGCGTATTAATTTTACCTTGATTTTTGTGAATTTCAATTTCTGTCTGCAGAGAGAGGGGGTAGTGTCACAATTGACCAATTATTTCAAAAAGTAGATGGTTGGCCCCTATTGAGTTTAGTGTCAAAATGTAGCTTAGACATAGCTTTAGAACCTCAGATAGGCCAGTGAGGCCACATAAATCCAAAACTCGAGATAAAAAGTCAGGCGTTTGACCTTTTGCCCATTGACTAGTATGGTGACGTGAATTAGGGCAGTTTGGCCTATTAGTCACATGTGAAAGTGACCAAAATTTTTTAAAACTACTCAGAATCGCCCAGAATTGAAGTTTATTAGTGTGAAACATATTCTGGACGGAGGCAAAAAGGGGAATTTTCATGAACAAATTTAATGTTTTTGCTGAATCAGCAGTTTTCGCTTTTTACCCCAAAAACCACTGATTTTGACGATATTTGGCTACAATTTCGCCCTTAATGACCCCTAGATGTCACATGTTGTCGTAAATGGGGAAGCCAATGAGTTGATGTTCATAATAAAGATTGAATTTTCCATCTTATGGTTTCCAGTGAAGAATGAAGGTACATATCAGGGGTACAGTTAGAGATTGGTCAGTTAAGTGTCAATTTTTGATGTATTTGTTCACTCTAAATGACTAAATTCAAGTTAAAAATATCTCAAAAGTCCCAATTCTCCAGGCCAGAGTCAAAACTGATCAAATTTGTCATCATTTTTCAAATCAGGAGGTGGTTGAATGGAATAAAGTGTCAAAAAAAATGATAATTTTAGTAAAATTTTGCCAAAGTAGGCCAAATTTGCCCAATTTTCTGGTTCACGGTTCAGTGATTTTGGCTAAAAATCGCAATATGCATTAAAATACTCAATTTCTTGACACGATATTGTAAAATGTCACCATCAGGCAGTAGATTTTATGATGCAAATGAAAAACTAGTCAAATTTAAAGGAAAACCATTGGGTTCTTGGAAAAATGACCCCAGGGGTAATGAAGTAGCCATATTTTTCATAATTGCTGTCAGAATATTCTTAAACTGCATAAAACTACTTGAAAAACTCTACTTAATTGGAAAAACGCAATTTCAAGCCAAAAATCATCCAACCATGTGGCTATTAGGCCAAAATGCCCTAATACGTCACTTCCGCTGAATAGAAAAAAGTAGTTTAAAAAAATGAATGTAGTCCCAACACAATTGTGATCATGACGAGTCAGTAAGCTAGTATGTAGGTACAGTTGTCATCTTTTTGCAATGACAACATGCCATTTCTTCTGAAAATGCGTTTATTTGGGTTATCTGAAGGAAAATTTCGAGTCAAGTGGCGTATTAATTTTACCTTGATTTTTGTGAATTTCAATTTCTGTCTGCAGAGAGAGGGGGTAGTGTCACAATTGACCAATTATTTCAAAAAGTAGATGGTTGGCCCCTATTGAGTTTAGTGTCAAAATGTAGCTTAGACATAGCTTTAGAACCTCAGATAGGCCAGTGAGGCCACATAAATCCAAAACTCGAGATAAAAAGTCAGGCGTTTGACCTTTTGCCCATTGACTAGTATGGTGACGTGAATTAGGGCAGTTTGGCCTATTAGTCACATGTGAAAGTGACCAAAATTTTTTAAAACTACTCAGAATCGCCCAGAATTGAAGTTTATTAGTGTGAAACATATTCTGGACGGAGGCAAAAAGGGGAATTTTCATGAACAAATTTAATGTTTTTGCTGAATCAGCAGTTTTCGCTTTTTACCCCAAAAACCACTGATTTTGACGATATTTGGCTACAATTTCGCCCTTAATGACCCCTAGATGTCACATGTTGTCGTAAATGGGGAAGCCAATGAGTTGATGTTCATAATAAAGATTGAATTTTCCATCTTATGGTTTCCAGTGAAGAATGAAGGTACATATCAGGGGTACAGTTAGAGATTGGTCAGTTAAGTGTCAATTTTTGATGTATTTGTTCACTCTAAATGACTAAATTCAAGTTAAAAATATCTCAAAAGTCCCAATTCTCCAGGCCAGAGTCAAAACTGATCAAATTTGTCATCATTTTTCAAATCAGGAGGTGGTTGAATGGAATAAAGTGTCAAAAAAAATGATAATTTTAGTAAAATTTTGCCAAAGTAGGCCAAATTTGCCCAATTTTCTGGTTCACGGTTCAGTGATTTTGGCTAAAAATCGCAATATGCATTAAAATACTCAATTTCTTGACACGATATTGTAAAATGTCACCATCAGGCAGTAGATTTTATGATGCAAATGAAAAACTAGTCAAATTTAAAGGAAAACCATTGGGTTCTTGGAAAAATGACCCCAGGGGTAATGAAGTAGCCATATTTTTCATAATTGCTGTCAGAATATTCTTAAACTGCATAAAACTACTTGAAAAACTCTACTTAATTGGAAAAACGCAATTTCAAGCCAAAAATCATCCAACCATGTGGCTATTAGTCACATGTGAAAGTGACCAAAATTTTTTAAAACTACTCAGAATCGCCCAGAATTGAAGTTTATTAGTGTGAAACATATTCTGGACGGAGGCAAAAAGGGGAATTTTCATGAACAAATTTAATGTTTTTGCTGAATCAGCAGTTTTCGCTTTTTACCCCAAAAACCACTGATTTTGACGATATTTGGCTACAATTTCGCCCTTAATGACCCCTAGATGTCACATGTTGTCGTAAATGGGGAAGCCAATGAGTTGATGTTCATAATAAAGATTGAATTTTCCATCTTATGGTTTCCAGTGAAGAATGAAGGTACATATCAGGGGTACAGTTAGAGATTGGTCAGTTAAGTGTCAATTTTTGATGTATTTGTTCACTCTAAATGACTAAATTCAAGTTAAAAATATCTCAAAAGTCCCAATTCTCCAGGCCAGAGTCAAAACTGATCAAATTTGTCATCATTTTTCAAATCAGGAGGTGGTTGAATGGAATAAAGTGTCAAAAAAAATGATAATTTTAGTAAAATTTTGCCAAAGTAGGCCAAATTTGCCCAATTTTCTGGTTCACGGTTCAGTGATTTTGGCTAAAAATCGCAATATGCATTAAAATACTCAATTTCTTGACACGATATTGTAAAATGTCACCATCAGGCAGTAGATTTTATGATGCAAATGAAAAACTAGTCAAATTTAAAGGAAAACCATTGGGTTCTTGGAAAAATGACCCCAGGGGTAATGAAGTAGCCATATTTTTCATAATTGCTGTCAGAATATTCTTAAACTGCATAAAACTACTTGAAAAACTCTACTTAATTGGAAAAACGCAATTTCAAGCCAAAAATCATCCAACCATGTGGCTATTAGGCCAAAATGCCCTAATACGTCACTTCCGCTGAATAGAAAAAAGTAGTTTAAAAAAATGAATGTAGTCCCAACACAATTGTGATCATGACGAGTCAGTAAGCTAGTATGTAGGTACAGTTGTCATCTTTTTGCAATGACAACATGCCATTTCTTCTGAAAATGCGTTTATTTGGGTTATCTGAAGGAAAATTTCGAGTCAAGTGGCGTATTAATTTTACCTTGATTTTTGTGAATTTCAATTTCTGTCTGCAGAGAGAGGGGGTAGTGTCACAATTGACCAATTATTTCAAAAAGTAGATGGTTGGCCCCTATTGAGTTTAGTGTCAAAATGTAGCTTAGACATAGCTTTAGAACCTCAGATAGGCCAGTGAGGCCACATAAATCCAAAACTCGAGATAAAAAGTCAGGCGTTTGACCTTTTGCCCATTGACTAGTATGGTGACGTGAATTAGGGCAGTTTGGCCTATTAGTCACATGTGAAAGTGACCAAAATTTTTTAAAACTACTCAGAATCGCCCAGAATTGAAGTTTATTAGTGTGAAACATATTCTGGACGGAGGCAAAAAGGGGAATTTTCATGAACAAATTTAATGTTTTTGCTGAATCAGCAGTTTTCGCTTTTTACCCCAAAAACCACTGATTTTGACGATATTTGGCTACAATTTCGCCCTTAATGACCCCTAGATGTCACATGTTGTCGTAAATGGGGAAGCCAATGAGTTGATGTTCATAATAAAGATTGAATTTTCCATCTTATGGTTTCCAGTGAAGAATGAAGGTACATATCAGGGGTACAGTTAGAGATTGGTCAGTTAAGTGTCAATTTTTGATGTATTTGTTCACTCTAAATGACTAAATTCAAGTTAAAAATATCTCAAAAGTCCCAATTCTCCAGGCCAGAGTCAAAACTGATCAAATTTGTCATCATTTTTCAAATCAGGAGGTGGTTGAATGGAATAAAGTGTCAAAAAAAATGATAATTTTAGTAAAATTTTGCCAAAGTAGGCCAAATTTGCCCAATTTTCTGGTTCACGGTTCAGTGATTTTGGCTAAAAATCGCAATATGCATTAAAATACTCAATTTCTTGACACGATATTGTAAAATGTCACCATCAGGCAGTAGATTTTATGATGCAAATGAAAAACTAGTCAAATTTAAAGGAAAACCATTGGGTTCTTGGAAAAATGACCCCAGGGGTAATGAAGTAGCCATATTTTTCATAATTGCTGTCAGAATATTCTTAAACTGCATAAAACTACTTGAAAAACTCTACTTAATTGGAAAAACGCAATTTCAAGCCAAAAATCATCCAACCATGTGGCTATTAGGCCAAAATGCCCTAATACGTCACTTCCGCTGAATAGAAAAAAGTAGTTTAAAAAAATGAATGTAGTCCCAACACAATTGTGATCATGACGAGTCAGTAAGCTAGTATGTAGGTACAGTTGTCATCTTTTTGCAATGACAACATGCCATTTCTTCTGAAAATGCGTTTATTTGGGTTATCTGAAGGAAAATTTCGAGTCAAGTGGCGTATTAATTTTACCTTGATTTTTGTG